>PVKH010008296.1:0-19595 GCA_004027955.1 Chaetophractus vellerosus | reverse complement strand
GGGCAGGGCAGGTCGCCCACGGATGGAGCGCAGCCAGCCACCCGCGAACTGAAGCAAGCGCCGGCCGTGAACGGACGCAGAGACCGCCCACAAGCGGGGAAAGCCGCGCCTGCGCAGTGACCACTCTCGGCGCGTCGCCGCAGCGGGGGGAAGGGGAGATATGTAATAAAATAAATAAATCTTTAAAAAAAAAAAAAAAGAGAAAGAAGAAGTGGGAGAACAAAGAAGAGGGCTATGCAGGTTAGACACAGAAATTTAGCACCAAAACATAAAGCATGTGGACTACTTAAGAGAAGGGAGAAGAAACCAGTATTCACAGTGGGTAGAGGAATAAGCAGCAGACAGGCATCAGGTGACTCATATTCCATTCCCAGATCCATCCCAACTAGCAGTGAGACCCATGGAATTCCATTCCCCTCACACGGCCTCAGTTTTCCCACCCGTAAAATGAAACCGTTGAAGGGGCTGGAATAGATGACCCCAGGCTTCTTCCCAGTTCTGCCATTTTGTCAGACCCTTTTGCTTCTCTCTTCTTTTTTTCTTTATAATTAAAAAAAAATGTATTGGAGTGTATCACATACATAAACACACGTAAACAGTAAGTGTAATAGTACTAGTTGTGAACTTACAAAACAGGCAGGGGATAATGAGCCACTTAAGTGAGTACCCACACGGCCTCTGGCTTTCATGACTCTAGGTTGGATAACTACCACGCCTGGTTCACCAAGCAGAATAATTAGTACTTGTGAAAGATCCTGCCACATGCTGGTGTTTCTTGAGCAATGAAAAGAGATCCATCTCCCATTTTGACAGTGCTGCACTGGGAATTCATAAAATATTGAAGTAGTTAATAAAGTCATTTTTCATTTCAACAGGGTTTTCTCCATGTATCTCTTCATTTGCTCTTCCATCCAGCCAACCACAGATTTATTCAACTAATATGAGCACCTATTATGAGAAACAGACATTCAGGCATGCTGCTTGCCTTCCAGGAGTTAGTCAGGTTCATCCCTCATCCTTCCAACCATTGTTGAGTGCCTGTCACGTCCCAGGCATGGTCCCGGGTGCTGGAGATACAATGCAGAACAAGTCCGTGCTAGCCACGAGGGCTTCAGATTTGGTAGAGGCGTCCCCCACAAAGACAGATCACTAGGTATGTGTAAAGCGAGAGCTGGGTACAGGGGACATTGGGGCACCCTGCTCACATGGAGAGTTCAGGGCCTCCACACGGTAGCCGGGCTTGGGCTGAGATGTGAGAGACTTGGGTAGAGCCAGCTAGATGGTAGGCGGAAAGAGAGGAATGCCTAGAGTTCATGCAAAGGAAACTGCATGTGTAAACACACAGGAGCATGGGAGAAAAGGGCTCAATTTTGGAACTCAAGTAATACAGACGGGGCCTAAGGTGTGTGAAAGAGCAGTCTGAGGGGAGGATGAAAGGGTAAGGGCAGACATGGCAATCACCAAGAGACTACCAAGTAGTAGAGAAACAGCTTCTCTGGCAGAACTCAGGGAGGCAGCAACCCTCTCTATCTATTTAGAACACTGCTGAGAACCAGAAGGCAAGCAAGATGTCCTCTGAGGAGCCAAAATCAGGATCTCAAAGTCAGTGCATTGAAGGTCATGTCTGTAAGTGAAAGGAGGGCTTCTTGGGCCCTTACTCCATGTGATAAACTCTTACTTTACCCACACCTCTAGCAAACCTGGTGATCTGAATTTCAGACAAACACACAGCTAGGCACACGCAGCAACTTAGAAGAGAGAAGGACTGCCACACCACACAATCTGCAGAGTATGCCCAGATAGCTGCCGGCCTGGCAACAGAGGAGGAAGTAGAAAACTCTCCAAAGCTGGCACTGGAAGCTCAGAGCTCATCATAGGTACCGATGCATCACGGGACAATCTAAAATCAGTTTGCAGAGTCACCATTAAAACAAAAAGTCAAGTTCACAAAATGTATTTAAGAAGTCAAGATTTCCAGTCAAACTGAAATGGCTTGGTGATGAAAAGAGTAAACATAAGACCATTTTGTAAACAAAGAATCCAAAGGTTCATTCCCTCCTAAGGATCTCAAACAGCTGAGGTTTCGCTGTGATAACAAGGGCCATTTTGATCTAATCTACCCGTGCTCATGGACATCTAGACTTTCCTGTTGGAAAGGACTTCAGAAATCATTTAGGCCAAATCCTCGTTTTAGTTCTAAGAAAATGAGGCCCAGTGAGGGGAAGCGACTTGCCTGAACCCATCTGAGAAGAGAGCGGCAGAGCTGAGTTAGAACCTGGTTCTTTTGACATTGTCTCCTGTGCCATCCCTGCATAGGAGTTGGGGAGCTAGGGGAATCCCCAGGATGAGCAGGCTTGGGCGGCCTCAGAGATGGCTCCCAAAAAACAATAGAAACAATCTGGAACAGTGGAGAAGAAGGAACAGGGGGTCCTGGGTCAGAAGAATGGATGACAACACTCTAACAATCCTTTGTCAGCACTCTGAACCTCATCCCCATCCATTAACCTTGCTGGATCTTCAAAGCAATGCTGTAATGTAGGCAAGGCAGAAATTGTTATCTCAACCCACAGACAAGAACACTGAAGCCCAGAAGGGGATAACTAATATGCTAATCTGCCCATATCATACAGCATGCAAATGCAAAATCAGAACTAGAGCTGTGGTCTCCCACCCTTTGCAGGTTTAAATAGGTCTCCTGGTGGGGGGAGGGGTGGATCTGGATGGATTTTGCACATGACCTTGGGTAAGTCTCTTACATTCTGACTTTCTCTCATGAGGCACATCTGATACTATTTAGCTATTTCTTGGGCCAAAGTATGTTACTTATCTACAGTGAGCAGTGAGCTTGATTTCAAATACCATTCCTTATAATAGGTGACATTCTGCTACTATCGAAAAAGTCCCTGTGTTTTTCTTTTTTTAGCATTTTATAAGTGTATTTATTATTGTGCCTTCCAAAATCAAGTCATTAAAGGGATGCTTTCTCCTAGAAAAATGTGTCATTCTGCCGCTGGTTGCTGGTGATCTGTGTGCATTGTCGTATGACAGAAAAGTCCCTGTATTTTTTGCAGTGCTTTAGAAACTTTCTAGGTACTTCACAGTTTCCTCTGTCAGCTGAACAAAACAGTTTGGAAAACAGTAGTGCATTATTAGAGCTTCGAGTCAAACACCCTCTACAGCAAAGGTTTTCGTTAAAACACATTTATCATTAAAACAAAGGGTTGAGGGTTTGGGGGAAGAACATTGTTTTGAGCTGTCAAGACAGGTGAAAGTGTTTGGGGAAACAGTTTTTTCTTTTCCGATAATGCTGCTTTGTAGATAGATGTAATTTCAAAATTTTGTAATTTTTTAGATTACACAGGAAAGTGCCTGGAAATCTTTGATAGTCTCAAATATAATTATTGTTTTGATTAATAAGTCAACTTTGCAATAATAAAAGGCAAATCACTATATGGTTTGGGCTTTCCTTGTATTTTTAAGGGGTACATGCTGGGTTTTGTTAAATGAGCGTGCCAGTAGCAATCATTTAGAGATTTTTAGTGGTAGGGGCAGCCGGGTTTTCAACATCCGTAGAGTTTCTAATTGGTATCCAACGCATTTTGACAATGATGATGATAATCACACGCCTGTATTTGAATAAGCCCTGAGAGTTTGCAAAGTGCTTTCACCTATTATGTCCCTTGTCCCCAGGACAGCACTGTGAGGAAGGCAGGATACAGGTGGTAGCCCCCCTGGGCATCTGAGCATTTACTCAACAAACATTTACAAGGCCCTGATGGGCCCTGGGCCAGAGAGACCGAGCTGAATGTGACACGGTGCCCTGCCCTCTGCTAGCTTACAGGAACATGTGAGAAGGTGTAGGCAGGTAGATGGCACAGGCTCAGTGGTCCGGGTCACCTGGCCTCCTCAGTCAGGGCATTTTCAAATTCACCCCTTGCTATATCTCAAATAAGTAACACAGCCGAGATGGCCTCAGCACATTCATCTCTGCCACTCTGGAATTCCAGCCAACAATTGGAATTTCCTTTTGGAAGATACATCTCCTGGCCGGCGCATCTTGAGCGCCTCGGTGGGGTGGCCTCATCAGACCTTGTGGGGCCAGCTGGGCCTCTGCGGCCGAATCACTCCGAGAGCTTCACATTAGGTCCTCAGAGGATGCACTCACATCAAGAGGCTCCACCCGCATGATTCTCCCTTTCCTGACCCCCTGTCCTCTAACTGCGCCACGTTGCCTATCATCCTGGAAATACGAAAAGCCGAGGCTGCTCCTCCTGCTCAGAATGCCTTTCTCTGCCCCATTTCCCTTGGGAACCTCTTGATGTCATTAAAACCTAGCACAGATGTCACTTCCTCCAGAATACATCCCTCCCTTCTCGTCACTTCTGTACCTTGTCCCGTTGCCCTTTTACCCTACATCGTGCTTTTCTTACTGGTATGTCTCACTCTGTTGGAACTGTGAGCCTTTTAAGAGTGGGGGATGTATTTCATGCCCTTCTATATCTTCAACACTTAGTCCAGGATATGGCCTGTGGCAGATACTCAGCAACTATTTCTTTAATGAATAAATCATATTAAGCATTTAGTAAGCACCTAGAATGTGACAAGCTCCTAAGCACTGTCTCTGACCCTCACAACAATCCTATGAGGCAGGCATTATTTTCCTCATTTTACTGATAAGGAGCCGGAGCCTTGGAGAAATTACGAGTCTTGCCCAAGATCTGAGTCAGAAAAAAAGAATCAGGATTCAAAGCCAGGTTTGTCTGACAAAGTTCTTTCTACAATGCCACGCTGACTCTGCTGAATTTCCTTCGAGGTAGACTCTCAGGCAAAGTTTGCTAAAAAATGTGGCAAACTCTGAGCTATTCCCATTCTCCAGGTCACCCTGCCCTACCCCAGACAAATAGAGGCAAAGCAAAGGAGCTGCTGATTTAGAAAGCTCCTGGTGATTTATTGGCAATGCCTCCCATTTTGTTTGTTTTAACATAAAAGCACTCCCACATTGTGGATCTGAATAAAACGTGGAGTACCTTGTTCTTAGGAATCTTCATTTGGGGGGATCAGCCTGACTGCTTCAGAAAATGGTCAAAGACCAAATCTTATTGAGGCTAATTATTCTTTTAAATTGTACAGATCCATCCGCTGGCAAAGAGGAGACCAGGAGGCAAAGTTAAATTACGTAGTACATCACTGTCCTCAGCACATTCATCTCTGCCACTCTGTCAGTGTAAAAATTTACGGCAAATATTATCTCTGTGAAGGGGTTCAAGTCCTAGAAAATACAAACTAAATTTTAAATAGAATTTTAATTTTCACGAAAGCTTCAGGGAATGCTGTTTATGTTGCTTATCTTTCATACCTGGTGATTAAGTTAATTTATGCTTAATGGAAAAGGATATTTCTAATCCCCAAACAGGCTCAACATCTGTCTGGGACTGTGTTTTTGGAAGCCTTAAGCTGCCTGTGATGGATGTAATAAAAGCGGGGCGCTCCTGAACTGACACCTGAAGGCTATGTGTAAGGAGGAGCAGGGACATTATGTCTCTGCCCAGTGCTTGTGTCAAAATCAAATCAAAGTCCCCAGCATTTCATTCTGTCAGCCCTTAAAACTCCTGCCTCCTGCTCTTGCAGGTTATTCCCTGGACAAGGTTGAGGAAAGGAAGCTGGGTCGGGGGCTGTGGATCTAGGATTCATGCTCAAAACTGAACCGTGATCCAGCCCTGCTCCTCCGGCATGCCAGCACTGTACTAAATGTGCCATACTCTATCCCACTGACCTCTCCTAGCAGTTCCGAAGGGAGTGATTATTATCCCCCTTTTACATTTGGGGAAACTGAGGCTCAAAAAGGTGAAATAGCACAGGAGATACCTTGTAAGTAACACAGCTAGTATTTGAACCCAAGACAGTCTGTTCTTATTCTTTCCCCTATGGTATAGGGCGAGAGATGGCAAACTACGGCCCTTGGGTCAAATCCAGCTTGCTATCTGTTTTTGTAAATTAAGTGTTGTTGGAACACAGTCAGGCCTATTCATTAATGTATTGTCTGTGGTTAATTTCCTGCAGCAATGACAGAATTAAGTAGCTGCAACAGACATGGTAGAGCCCGCAAAGCCTGAAATATTTTCTATCAGTTCCTTTACAGGAAAAGTTTGCTGACCTCAGTATAGGGCCTATACCTTAACAAGAGATTACCTGAGCACCTGTTACCTAAGAGGCCTGGGTTGGAACAGGGACATGGATCAAGGTTGAAGAGGACGCAATCCAGGCCTTCAAGAAGCTTAAACTCCACAGGCAGAACTGTCAAATAAAACAATAAGCCCAAATGTTTACCGTGTCAGTAGCCCTCAGCCTGCCCAGTAGCAGAACCAGAGCCTCCTCTGAATGTGTCCTCCATGGCAGATCCCTCAGGCATTCTTGGGAGTTCCCCAAGAAGAACCTCCTGCGAGCCCAGCAGCCGGCATGCTAGCCCCCAGCAGCCCGCAGCGTGCTCCCAAGGGGCCATGGTCACTGCCCACAAAGCTGCTTGGAGAAGTCCCGCTTCTGAGCTAGACAATTATGCAAGCACCATGCCATGGCAAGGGGCTTCTCTCTTGGGGCTCCCTATGCTTCCAGGCCTCGACTGGAGCTAGATTCCATGTAGAGATGGGGAGGGACCTGGGGCCAGGGGGTCTAGCCCAGATTCATCATCTTCTGCCTTTAACCCCCATCTCCACAAAAGCAGTGCCAGGGACTCAGGACAGGAAATAGCCATTTTATGTTCTTCAAATCACCATAATTTCTCTCCTAGTTCCAGATTAGACAGATACTGGTGGTGGCAGGAGTGGGCTGGTCAATGATTCTACGCCAGTGACTCCTGGACATGAGATCAAGTGTTCACCAATCCACAGTGAAATGAAAGAAGTAAATAAAGCTTTGTGTGTGTAAATGTGTGTGTGTGCCCATTCTTTTAGGAAATCCTGCTGATAATATTAAGTTGAACCATATGAAATTGCAGATAGTCAACTATTTTGATATACAAACATAGCAATTTCACATGGTTCAAGCTAATATAATTGGTACTTGATTTTTTAAAATGCCCTTATAGAGGAAAATAAAATGTTGGCTGCCTTCTTTATATTGTGTCCACAATTGGTTTTTTTCATTTTATTGGTTTATAAAACCTGAAAGTCTGAAAATTACTTATCTTATACCAGCAGCAGCTGGCCCCAAAAACACCCTCATAAAATTTGGCAGCAGCTATCAACATTTAAAATCACCCATTCTTTGACCCAGCAATTTTATTTCTGGGACTCTATCCTACAGAAATATTGGCATGTGTAGACAAAGATACACAGACACACACATACTGCCACATGCACACACTTACACACACACACACATACACACGCAAGAGTGTTCCTGGCAGCACTGTTTGAAATGTGGAACAGTGGGAAAAACTTCGATCTCCACCATGGGGGGATTGATTATGAAAAGTATGGTAAGGTCCACACTGGAATAATATGCAACCCATAAAAATATACTTATTTTTTTAACTCACTAGAATTAAGTTATGCCCATATTCTTAAAGTTATGCTCATTTTCTTAAAAAGAAAACATACACTTCTGCTTTTGGCCATGACAGAGTGAGAGCAAATTAATACTCCTGACTTAAGCAACTATAAAAGTGGGCAAATATTCTTACAAAATGGTTTCTAAGCCTTGGAGAGCAAGCAGTGCAGGTGTATGATCCTTGGCAAAGGGAAACATGAGATGAGCCCCAGCTCACCCAGCTTTCTACATGTAGGCACTTTCCAGACCACAGACCAGAGATGTGGAGTTCAAGTAAAGACTTGCTGAGCTACTGAGGCAGAGACCAGCATTAGGCGGTGCCTACGTGGCTGGAATGTGTGGAGCAGGTTCCCGAGGAAGAAGGGAACCTCTGTGTGAGGTGGTGGAGAGGGGCACTCCTCAGATCCTTGGCAGAAGGCTGGGCGGTGAGTGCCCAGGGCGAGATTTGTGAGGCCTGGAGGTCTAAGTGAATGGAGATACCAGAGGTCACACAGTGATGGGAAATAGTAGAGAGAATATGTGTTCCATGAGGTAGCAATTGTCCTCTGTTTTTGTGCCTCAGAGTCCAAACAATGCCATGTACATATTACATGTTTAGTCCTTATTGAATGAATGAATGAATGAATGAATGGTGTTACCTGGGCTGGATCTAGGGCAGCTGGCAGTAAGGCCAAGGTAGGGGTTACCCAAGGGGCTTAGATGGGGGGAGGGAAGGGCCTGGCCCTAGAGGCTCAGTGGTCAAGCCACTTGGGAATGGAGGGTTCTATCTGGGATAATTAAAAGAATTCATGCATTCATTCGATTACTTTATTTTTATCTATTACCCATCTTGTTCCCCAAAAGGATATAAAATTATATCCAAGCATGGGAAATAATGCAAGCCATTGATTATAGAATGTACAAATAAATTGTGGTACAGTCATAAAATATAATTCCACACAGAGAACTCCTGCTACACATAACACAGACGAATATCACCAACATAATGTTGATTGAGAGAAGCCAGGAGCAAAAGAATACATATTGGATGGCCATGTTTATATGTTTTTTGTAAGTTAAAAAAAAAAAAAACAGGCAAAAATGGGGTCAGAAAACAGGATTGTAGTTATCTGTGAGGAAGAGGGTGTGGGTTTGAGTGGGAGTGGGATGTGAGAGAGCTTCTGGGGTGCTGATAATATTTCATTTCTTGTCCTGGGTTATGTTTATCCCAGTGTATTCACTTTATAATGACTCATTGAGCAGTACACTTATATGTGCATACTTTTTCTGTATGAGTTGTTTGTGTCAATTAAAATGTCAATGTCAAACAACACATATTATACAAAGACCAGGAGTTAAATTAAATGATGGAGAAAATGGGGGCTAGTTTAATTAATTATAAATTGAAGAGTGCCCATTTGTGTGTGTTTTTAATAAAATCAATACTAAATATCTTAAAGACGGCACTATAACTTCAGGAGGTTCATACTGCAGTAAAACCATCCCTACAAAATACTTCAAAATATTGATTTAAAAAAGAATCTTAAATTCTTTTAAAAATGATATGAAGTGGCTTATAGACATATTAAAAATGCTTTAAAATGAACCCACACGGAAATAGGGGTACAGGGAGAACATGGATGAAAGGATAAGGTTAAGGATGAATTGAACACAGAGACACATGCTTCAACAGCCTGCAGAGTTGGTACAGGAGGGTCACAAATTTGCCTCCAGGCTTCCTGATAGCTGTAAGAGGGAAACACAGCAATTAAGAGATATGCTTTGTCCACACGATGAAGCAGTGCAGTTGCTCAGAAGCTCAGCTTTTCCTGGAAGTGATGTCTGAGAGAAATTTCTCCTCTGTTAAGATAGTGAGTGATGGAGAGCATGATGCTCTCAACAATAGCCTAATAATAATAACAACAGCAATGATGATAATCATAGTTATTTAATTATGTGCCTGGCACAGTGTAAGTTCTTTATCCATGCAATAGTGAATTTAAAATCAACGCTTCTTAAAATGACTCCCATTATATGGCAGGCGACCGCCAAAGCAGTCAGGAAAGGCAGCCCCAACCAGGGCATCTGAGTGCAAAGCTCCCTGATGGTTTGGTTTGATCCAATGCTCTAGACTGAATGGTCCTCATTACTTTCCAGTAAATTTGTTTGGATGTCACCAAGCAGCAAATCCCTGGGAAGCAGATAGCCTATCCTGGAAATTAAGACCCAAGCTATTCTCTTTGATAGTCAGTCAAACCAAAGGTAAGGTCATCATCTTTATCTAAAGTTGAGGTACTTAACAAGTCTTGTACCTGAGTAGATGGCCACGCCATCTCCACAAGAAATGGGGCAAGGGAGGACCTGTGGACAAGGCTGAGATTTTCTTTTGGAAACAATTCCGTGTCTGCTCTAACACAAAGACCAGTAGAAAAGATGGTACCCCACCCCCAAGTTTATGCCACCAAATATGGCCACAACCATTACAGCATCATGGATGAATGTAAGGAAACTTCAGGAAAGGAACTGCTTCCTTAGAGGGCGGAGCAATCTTACCCATTCCAGGGAGTCAAGGACTCCCTTCACCTTTGCCTGGGGGAAAGTCAGGAGAGAAAGGACGTCCAGCTAATGTGTGAATAGCTTCTTCATACTTCATACTTTTGAATTACTTTTACTTCTGACAATAGGTTTCTAATAATCTTAAAGTATTATCTCTTGTTAACAGAGGTTAAAAGGATACACAAAGGATAAATTAAGAGGTGCTAATTTGTTTTCACTCATTCACTCATCCAAATATTTGCTGACCAAAGAAGACCTTAGTGGAAGGCCCTTGCTGATGCTATGCAAAAAAAGAGGTAAAATCAGATATGCACCTTTCCTTCACGGAGTCTAATTCACCAGTGTATTAGTTCCCTCATTCACTCAACAAGCATTCATTTCACACCTTTTTTGTGTGCCAAGAACTATTTCTATCACAGGGTATATTTGATCAGGTGCTAGGCAGAGGCCCTAGTAATGCCCTAAGGGAGCTTAGATGAAGGAACAATTCAGCCAGGGGAGAGGAGGGCATCAGAGAAAGCTTCAAGGCAGAGGTGACATCAGAGCTGGACCTCAGCAAGGTGGCTGTAAGGTTTGTTTTACAAAAGAGCTCGCCGCAGGATTCCTCCCAGTAACAATCTTTCCCCAATGCCTTTCAATTACCCCTGGACTGATTTACACACCCTTTTAGAAGCACAGCTGTTGTGTAAATTAAACTTCAGTAATCCCTCCCCAGTGCCGAATCCCCCTTAGGAAAAGTTCTGGCACCTGCTGATTTATTTTTGTGTACTTTTTCAGCACCTTGAGAATTTCAGCTTTAGTAATCACAGATTATGAGTCACTCCAATTGGGGATAGTTAAACAAAAAGAGGGAACAGGGGATTGGAAACAGAGACTGGAAGCAAAGCAGATGGTGGAGAAGGGTAGAGAGTCCCACAGTGAAGCCTTGGCTCTGGTAGAGGGAAGTGATCCCAGGTCCTGGGTGTTCCCGGCTGCCTCCTCACCTAGGAGGCAGAAGAGCTGAGAAATGTATAAGAGGGGTTTGTCCTTGGGGTCTTCTCTGAGCCCACGGAGGAACCCTGGCAGCCTGACATAGTCACCGACTAAATCCTTTTCCTCTTTGTGGCAAGGCTGATGAGACAACCTCTTCACAGAGTTGAGCACCCTCCCTGCGAAGTGCAGGCACTGAGCGGCGGCGGCTGCGGCCACTCCTGCTGCTGCGGCCACTCCTGCTGCTGCATCTCAACCTCATATCCTCGTTCCAGAGGAAATTTCAAGAACCGACTCCGTGAGGAGGAACCGGATGAGTAGAGACAACTGCAGATCAGTACTGAACACTTGGAATCATTCGGAAGTACTCTTTAGTGTTTCCCATGAGGTCCGTGAGCTCTCCACAAGAATTTTACCTCCTCTGTTTTCATTTTATCGATAACCTTTTAAAACATTTAATATATGCATATTGTTGTCCCACAATCAGTGCCTTCCTGCGCATTTTTGCTGATCATCTGTGGCCCTGGGGGTCTGGGAGTTCGCAAGCTTGTGTGTGAACTGCTACAATAGACTAGTGACCACCACAACAGCGAGCTGACTTTGGGCTAGAGGAGACAGTAAGCACGCAGGGACACACAGTTCCCCCGAGGTCAGTAGAAAGAACTCATTTGTCAGCCACAAGTTTCAGACTCATGGGTTTGTTTTCTCACTTAAAAGAACTCATCCCAAGTCTGGAAATCTTCAGGCAGTCCCTGCCATCACCTGCAATAGTGAGGGGGGAAGGCACGCACTTGGAACAGCTAGGGAGCTAAGCCCTCGGCACTCCACACACATCCTCACACCCTCTACCTTGGGGGTTTGCTTCTCAAGTGGCCCCTGCCTCGTGTTGTGTCAAAATAAGGTTTTGCAGGGCAACTGGTCAATATATATATTAAGGCATGTGTGTGTGTATGGGTGTGTGTTGTAAACCTCAAAAACCAACAGTTAAATGGACAAGGGATATAGGCAGATAATTTTCAAGTTGCACAAAAGAAAATATAAAGAGTAAGCATAAATGATTATAAGGAAACAGGCTCGTCCTCATTAATAATCAAAGACATGCACATTTTGAAAACCATCTTACACACCCTAAATTAGCGACTATTTTTACAAAGGCAACATCTAATGCTTTGAAGGAAATGGGCACAGACAGGGAATTAATGGTGGCAAAGACAACAGTTACAACCCTTTGGAAAAGCAAAATGGCACTTTGCAGCAAGATCTTTAGAGATATTTATCCCCTTTGACTCAATAATTTCAGAGGTGGGTTTTATTTAAAGAAAAACAAAATCGAACATCCCATAAATGTCCAATGGTAGGGGTAAATTACAATACATCTGCACCCCAGGATAGTCTCTATTCACCAAGAACGACTGTGGGACTACATAGCAATGTGGAGAGAAGCTTATGCCAGAAGGTCACTTAAAACCAGCAGAACTCCCATAGCTTGTATGTTATGGCAGAAAATATTAAAGCCACATCTGTAGGGGCACAGGGCCTGGAGGGGCATTGATTGACCTTCTCGGTAGAAATTGGGATTGGGAGATTCTTTTTCCTTTTTTCAAAATTTTGGAAAACTTTGCTTTTAGCACTGGAGTTACAATAATTTTTTAAAATGCTTTACTGGTGTCCTTAAAAACGCAGAGAGAATCCTTTGGAAACAGGTGAAATCAGCATTTATTGAGACGTCCTCTGGGCAAGGCATAGTTCTAAGTGCTTGAAGACTGCTCCCAACAAGTCTCTATGCTACGCATCTCAGTTTACAGGTGCAGGAATGGGGAGGCAAGAGTAAGGGGCTGGCCCAGGCCATGGGGCTGAAAAAGTTACTCAAGATCCCAATCTTGATCTGTCTGGCTCAAGCTTGGGCTTTCTTTCCAGTGCCACGCTACCTCTCTGTAGTTCTCAGGGAGGCGGCACCCTAGTTTTCTTCCTACTTTTGTGCTAGAGTAGTAACTGACCTTGCAGAAAGTCTTCCCAGACATCTGCAACTGGAGTTAACCTCCACCTTGTTCAAGCTCCCCAGGGCTCAGCACAGTGTCTGGTGCTCAGCTTGTAGCCATTCCAGGGAATTTGAGACCAGAATTCCTCTTTCCTAGCCAAATGCCATATTCTCCACCACTCTCATGGTACTGATTTATAAGAGGGTGCAAAGAACCGCAGGCCCCGTTTGCTCCCATTTCCTGAGTTCTTTGCCTTGCACAGTGTTGTCTGTTGGCTCATTTGTTCCAATCATAAAGTAAATTAGGAGTTAGAAGATACTGAGAAGAAGGCTTTCAGAGGAGAATGAAAAAGACTTGGCAAAGCAAGACAAGGGGGGGGGGCAGGTAAGAGTTCTGTGGATGAAGACAAGAAGTTTGAAAATTAAACAGAAGATGACAGGTGGAGAGAACAGCTTTGGGGAGAGCCCTGATGAAAAGGCAGGGGTCAGAGTGAAATTGGGTATTTCCAGAAAGAGGAGAGAAAAACAGGCCCAGGCAATTTCCTGCAGAAATACCTGTGGGGATAACAAGCATTCTTTTTTTAAACCTGAGCAAAATTGTCAAGCCCAGCTACTTTTATCATCTAAAATTCGTTCCGGAGATTTCCTCCACCTCGTGAGAGACATCTTAACTCTCCCTGAAACAAGTCATTTGTCACAAGGGGCTGGAAACCAACCAAAATGCCTGTAAGCAAGTTTGGGGGGCTCTATATAATAAAAACAAATTGCAAAATATTGATTTTGTTTCTTTTCATCTGTTTTAATCCAACTATATTGTCTTATTACAAGAATTGTGTCTCATCACGACAAGGAGAACAGGCTCAGCTGAAGGAGAGGAAGAGCAAGACAGAGGCGATTTGCTCTTCATTTCTCCTCTGAAAGGCTCGTTTTATAGATCTCTAATATCACCAGCAGAATTTCAGCTCCAATCTTCTGCCATGACATTTCTGAAGGAAAGACCAAGGTACTGAAGAACATGACAAACTGAGGACGTGTTGTTTTTTCCTAAGATGGAAGCTTAGGGGGAAAAAAAAACCCAGAGAAAGTGACTCCATGTCTCTGGTGCTGGACCATCACTTGGCTCCTCCCAGTCCACTGGAGGAGTCCCAGGCCTGCTGAGCAAGGCTTTCTGCTGCCTGGCCTCCTGACCTCACTGGCCTTCCCTCTCCCCCTGCCTGCTCCAGCCCCTGAGGATCCTTCTCGTATTTCCTGGACAAACCCTTTCATGACTCTGAGCCTTTGTTCATGCACTTCCCCCTACCTGGACACCTCCTCTCCTCTTCCTCATTCTTCAAATTCATAGTTTCTCCCCTCAGGGAAGCCCTTCAGACACCTGCAGGCACAGCAAGTTGCTTCCTCCCCTAGCTTCTCACAGCTTCCTTGCCAGCCCACACAGCTATCTCCCTGGCTAGACTGCATGTCCCTCAGCGGCACAGTCTGGTCTTTTGAATCTCTCTGTCCACCGAGTCTAGTCCAGTGCCTGGAATGGGGCCTACTCAGTACAAGTTTGTGGAGTGAATGGCTGGCTGGCAGCCCTCACTCCCCTCCTCCAACCTCACCCAGTCAGGGGAGAGAGCCTGGCGCCCACGGCCTCTAATCTGAGGATGAAAGGCCCAGGCCCACTCTTCAGAAGATAAAGCATTCATCTTTCCTTCTCCCTTTTCTTGTGCCACAGGAGCTCTGAAAATCCTGTCATATCAATCTCTTCCAGGTTCTGTGTTCCTCTCAAAAAGATACCAGTTTACCCATGTGAAGGCTCTGAGGTTATTTCGTCTCTTGAGGGGTTTTTTAATCTTTGGAGCCAGAAGGGGATCCTGACATACACTTTGAAGATCCCCCTTCACATGCTCCTGCCAGGAAGTAGCCAACATTTTTCAGATGTAAAGAGTCTGTGCTTCAGAGGGGCCCCGGTCTGGGGCCCACTGCCAGGACTGGCCGCGGGGAGGCCCTGGGCTGCCCAGGTACCGTTTCCAACACAAAGAGTCAGGGCAGAGAACGCCACGGGCTTCAAAACGCTCACTGACGTCCAGCATGTGCTCTCCACTGGGCACTTGCCTGCTGGTCTCTGCTGACCCGCTCTTTGTTTAAAATCTGAAAATAGCTCCTCCCTCCTTTTGTCCAGTGCTATAGAGTTGACTAAGGATTAATTTACATTCATTAATCCCTTTCATTCTCTAAACAACCCCGTGGGGGTAACAACAGCCAACAGCTATGGAGCATTGGCTGGGTGCCAGGCACTGTGCTGAGGCCTTTACAGACCTGAGGTTCCTCCCCACAATCCTAGGAGGGGGTGCTCTCTTTACCCCCAGGGTACAGACCAGACTCCGAGGCTCAGGGAGGAGCAGCAGCCCGTGCCAAGTCTTGGAGCTGGCCCGTGGCAGAGCAGGCACTTCAGGTCCAGTCCTCTGTCAACAAACCCACCTCTTCCCTCGTCACTGTGGTATCTTGAGTCCACCTTCAGTTGCCCTTTCTCCTCCAAGCTGGAGCAGGACCTTTGGACAGACAGACTTGGCTTTGGAGCCTGGCTTTGCCCTACCAACTGATGTGTCTTTAGGCACACTGCTTCATATGGCTAAGCCTCAGTTTCCTCACCCACAAAATAGAGACAATAATAGTACTTCACCCTTTGGCACTGTTATAAGAATTAATGGAAAGACAATGCTTTTAGCACAGTATCTGGCACACAGCACATACTCTGTATCTTATCTCTGTAGACAGATAGTTTTTTTATTATTATGATGATGATTACCCTCCAGGCTTTCCACTCTCCCCTGGAATTTGATCTTCACAGTTATTATTTTTGTTCAACAAATGTCAGTACCCTGATCCTCTTTAAACTGCCTCTCCCTGAACTCTGATCCAGCTTTTTGGATCAGTAAGTTTCAAAAATAATTTGTGGAGTTTCTGCTAAATGCCAGACATTGCCAGGCAAAGGAATCTAGAGATATGAGACCCATTCTCTGCCCTCAGAAAGTTCGTAGTCTATCAGTAAGAAGAACTCATAAACTGAGGGTTTTGAAATAAAATAGAAAATACTCAAAGAACACAGAAAATAGGCATTTTTTTGAAGCCAGGAGAATGCAGGGGGGATATCCTCTGAGCAAAATATTGATGGAAGACTAGGAGTTAGTTAGACAAAGAAAGGGTAGAAAGAATATTCTGAATAGGAGGAAGAGCAGTTAAAGTTGGGGTTGTTAGAATTTATTCGGTATTATAGTAAAGATACTTGGGAGGCAGGAGATGGTGGAAGATGATGCTGGTGAGGCAGCAAGTCCTGGCCATGAAGTATCTGGCATATTTCTTGTCATTGAGTTTGGAGCATATTGGCAACAGCTCTCAAGCCTTGGTGAGCTTAAGAAATCACTCGCAGATCTAGTTAAAAATGTATGTTTCTAGCCTTGAGACCAGAGACTTTGATTCAATAACATGATTCCAGGTGATTCTCATGGAGGTGTTCTGTGAACCACAATCTTAAAATATCACAGTGGGCAATGGAGAATCACGGATGGGGGCAGGAGCAGAGAGGGGTATGGGACACATGGTCATGTCTGTGATTTAGAAAGAGCAGGAATTTTCACCTCTCAATCAGCCATTGATAAAGGCTACCACTTCAAGAAAATGTGATGCTATTTCTTCATAGAAATGATAGATTATTTTTAAAACTTTTATTCAATTCTATGCACACACACAACATACTTTTGCCACATTAATATAAAATGAGTTATTTTTTCCCATTTGGACAAAATATAATCTTCAGCATAGTAGAGGTAGCCTCTGTGATTTTTCAGTGGAATATGCAGTTTCAGACAACTTCAGCGATCAAAGCATGGTGCCCAAACATGAAGCGAGGCCCAAAGGCCCCAGAACTGCAAAGAATTTCCCTAAAATTCATACATTTTAATTCAGGATAGCCAGAAGATTTGCAGCTCCTCTCCCAGCCAAAGACTGTGTATGAAAAATGTGGTGAGGAGGGATGGACAAATTTTAAAATCAGACACTAGTGTGGCAAAGCAAAACACACTGAGGCCATTTGGGGGTATACAAGTTCACCCATTTGTTCCTTACATAGTAATTTGTGCTCCCTTGTGCCAGATCCTGTCTGAGTGCTGAGAATACCGAGATGACCCTGGCAAGACTCTAGGGGCAACAATTGGTTAGAACACCATAGGAAAGAAGAAAGCACACTGACAAGGAAGCATGAGGCAAGTTTTGAGGAACCACACTCCGGCCCTTTCAAGCTGTATGATCTTAAACAGGCTACTTTGCTTCTTTGGACATTTGTAGAATAAGGGGGTGGATCACAGCTCCTTTGGGCAATAAGGTCTTATGGTTTGATGTTTGAAATGATGACCCTAAATCATCAAGAAAAATGTTCAATATCTATTGTAGTTAAGAAAACAAATATGCACAAGCCTTCGAAAAGATTTCCAATATTTTTAAAAACGACTAAAATGTCATGTTTTGGTATTTAGTGGAATAAGTGCCTGTCATCTGAATCACAGGGACATTACATTGCATTCCCCAAAGACAGTGGATAATGAGTGGGCAATAAATAGAAAATCACAGCATTTGAGAGCTAGAAGAGTTCTTTAGAGATTACCCTCTCCAATCCTATCAAACAAGGTCCAGGGAAACCAAGTCTGGCCATGCAGCGGTTAGAACTGAGCAATGCTTCTAGCTGTACCAGGATGAAACTTCCATTTGTACCATGATGCTGCGATTTGTAGATTACAGGGTAAAGCAGGCAATATCAGTAACTGCTCTCACTGGCAGGGAGAGATAAAGGTATTCAATTTCTCAAGGCACTTGGCCTCTCTTTTGCTTAAATAGTTTGAGGCCTTGAAAGAGTAGCCAGAAGTGACAACTTGTCTGGGGAAGATACATATACAAATTGGTTTATTTTCTCAGCTACATAATTACTAAAACCATGTCCCACATTTTAAGACACACCACCAAATGATAAATTTTTTTGGCTAGTGATGAATTATACACAATCCCATATCAATCAGCACCATAGAATGCTAACCCCTGAAGATAGTGTGTTCCAGAGAGAGGAAATGACTCACCCAGGGCCAGGCAGTCAGCAGCAGTGGCAGAATTTTCCTGAGCCAAGGATTAGAAAACCCAGAGCTCCTAAATCCCCAGGTCATTGCTTTCATACGCGCCTGGTGGCTTACAGGTGTGCCAAAATGTTGTCACCTCAGCCCTCAGGGCAGCCTAGGGGACTTCAAGCAGCCAGGACCCTGGGGCATTTGCCCCAGTGGGGAGAAGACCCAGAAGTACCAGGGAGTGGAGAAGACTTTTGTGTCGGGCAGAAACCTGGTTCTGCCTCTGACTCCTTAAGTGCCCTCCAGCAAACAACTTGGCCCCTCCACACCTCGTGAGTGAATTCATAATGAATACCATCTCCCCACCTATCAAGATGAGGGAAGATTAAAGATATGTGCATAAAGCAACTAGCATGGTATCTGGTATAGAGAAGACAGTGGGGAGTTAGGACTTGGACTTTGGCATTTGCAAACCTGAGTTCGAGCTCCAGCTCTGCAACTCATAGTCATGTGGTCCTGACACTTTCTACACCTCTCTAAGCTTTGACCCGGACATGTATAAGATAGAGATCATACACCGTCCACAAATTCAGCTCAGTTGTCAGGATGGAAGTTTAAATGCACATTTCCTAGCATAGATAGAGTCTGGCACACAGTAAGTGCTCATTTAATATT
Organism: Chaetophractus vellerosus; assembly: GCA_004027955.1. NCBI lineage: Eukaryota > Metazoa > Chordata > Mammalia > Cingulata > Chlamyphoridae > Chaetophractus > Chaetophractus vellerosus. The sequence continues at coordinate 806 of PVKH010008296.1, read as the reverse complement.
GTTAATAGGTGGTAGTTATTGATGCTGTATTATATCAGTGTCCTTCCTAGTAACTGATTTGTGCTCTTCTTTACAGGGTCAGCGGATGGTGGGTACTCAAGCAGGGAAGCACAGCCAGTGGGTTGGAATCTATCTAATTACTCATTTCACTTTATTCTATCATTAATTGGTAACGTGGCAAGGTTCAAAGACCTAATGATTAGCCAGTTATCTTCCCACTCCACCTGGCTGAGCCCTTCGCTAGGAAATTGCCTGAGCGGCAGCTGTCCCATTCGTCAAATGCTGAGAGTGCTTGGTAATGGTCTAATGTGCTCCGGGCAGAGAGCACATGCTAACGGCACCTGGCCACCATCCTCAGAGTTCTTATGGGCAGGCAAACCTCTCCCAGAGAGAAGACAGAGGAAGCTAAGTGGCTGAAAGTGTAAAATTGGCTGCTTTACTACTAGAGTTCTTGTTGGAGGAAGAGAGAGCTTGTTCTCAATTTTTTCCCACACCGTCTAACCCCTGCCTTTCCAACCTATAAGAAATATTCAGTTCCCATTTCAGATAGAACTAAAACGTGAACAAGCTATTTAAATGATGTGGTGAATGGTGGGAGTCAGCCTGTGTGAAACACTACAGAGGATCCTACTAGAGGTCCCTGTCATAGCATCTAGTCGCCTCACTGACCCCTTGGTCTAGCTCCCCGTTTTCCAGAAGGTGCCACTGATCCCACCACACTATCAGCAAAGAAGTTTTGGTGCCAACCTTGGGTCCTCTCTCGCCATCCTCCTTTAATCTCTTCTCAGTGACAGCAGCATGCTGTG
>PVKH010008295.1:0-19595 GCA_004027955.1 Chaetophractus vellerosus | reverse complement strand
TTCCTAGAAAGCCGTGTATAAGAAGGGTACACTTTGAGGCATAAGAGGCAGCCCCATGACAGAGCCCAGATGCCCAGGCTTGTTCTGCCTGGGTGTCTCTGAAGCTCACTTTATCTTTAAAGATGCCTCCCATTCATTTTGGGAGAGAAATCTCTTAATTAGCCCTCCAGGCTGATGGTTGGGAACAACTGCCCCCCCAGCCCACCCCTGCCAGCTTCCAAAGACCCTCCCTTCCCTGTTTTACTCCCATCCCTGAGAAGGCAGTCTGGGCATTTGTTTGGGCAGGATGGAGGAGTTGCAGAACTTTTGTCTGTCCCTGTCTGAGGATCTCTTTATGATGGCTTCTTATTGTTTACATCAGAAATTGCTAACTTTCCCCTCTAGTGGGGATCTAAGCTCCCAGCCCTGCATCTGAGCTAGAGACTAGAGTAGTGGCCAGTGGGGAGCCATTGGAAGGAAGATGAGAAGGCCTCCTGCCGCCGGGAGAGAGCTCAGTCCCTTTATTCTTCAAAAGACCCTCTGAAAACGCAAAGGGCTTGGGAGAAGTTGTACTGTCAGGACTACAGAAAACTCCTCATGAGAGTTCCTAAAAGCATTTCCCACCATAATCTTGTGGGTGCTCGCCCTGTCCCTTGTCCTCCAATTCCCACCCTTGTGTGACAGAAGGAGCCGGTATACACCCTGGGGGGTTGGTCTTTCCCTTTCAAATTATGCTTTCCTATTTAGAAACAAATGGAGAAAAAATAAAAAGAAACTGGCATTCTTTTCTGTCTGCCCAGGACCCGGTGGGGATATTAGGTTGCTGAGGTCTGTCGTACCTGCCACAGTTATTTAGATGGCCAGTGCTGAAATTGCTGTGCCGAGCTCAGCCCTGCTGCTGGCAGCACGCTCCATTCCAGAAGAGGCCAAATGCATTTTATTTTACCTTAAAATTTATTATTTTTTAATTTAAAGGACCCCGTGAAATGAGTTGAAGTCCAAGGGACAGTCATTTAAAAAAAAAATGACTCCATTTAGATAAAATTCACATACCACACTATTCACCCATTTAAAGCATACAGTTAGACGGTTTTTAGTATACTCATAGAGTTGTGCAACTATCACCACAAATGATTTTAGAACATTTTTATCACACAATGAAGAAACCCCATGCCCATTAGCAGTGACTCCCATGGGGTCTTTTTAAAAATGGCAGGCCTTGTGTGTCTTGAGAAGTACTTGCATGCCTTTTATTCTTCCCCTAGACTTTATTCAGTTGCTATCTTCTGGCTGATCTGTGCTTGCAATGGGTTCTCTGAGAAGACAATCAATTGATGGTGGCTAAACAGTGGGTTTTCTTCCTTAGGGCCACTAACCTGAACTTGTGATTTGACTTTTTAATCTCTTCTGATCTGTTCCCTGGAGAATCACAAACGGGCCATCCTTAGGAAATGACAGAATTACTGAGGATCATCTTTTCTGCGGTTTAAGTAACACATGCATGTACACAATGCTATTTTATTCTCCCAAACAACTAGTTAGAAGTTAACAATACCATAGCAATCACTTATAAAGTGCTTACTGTGCTAGGCAGTTCTAAGCATTTCCTTACGTGCATTAACACATCCAATCCTCAACCACCGGATGAAATACATACTGTTCTAATTAACCAGAAGCACAGAGAGGTTAAGTGATGGCATGTCCAAGGTCACAGAACTAGTAAGGGCAGAGCTGAGAAGTGAACATAGCAGTTTGATTCCAATCTCAACTCTAAGCATCACTCTAATTGCCTCCAGTGTTCCCATTTTAGAGGCAATGACTGAAGCTTTGAGAAGTCACTCATTATGGGAGGAACCTAGTTAGGACTTGAACACAAGAATTCAGAATCCAGGCCCAATACTTTAAGCAGGCAACACACTTCCATCAATGACTTAGCTCAGTATTTTTCCAGGTACACAGAATCAAGTTCTTTAGGTAAGCTAACATAAAATAATAAAGTAAAATAAAATAAAATAAGTAGAAATTATTCCCTATGGAAGCTTCATGCCATCAAATATATCATTATTATGACATTATTAACATGCAAAAATTTTATCAAAATGTTATAAGCTTGGAGATACTTTTGGTGGGACAGTACTTTTTAAATGAATCTCCAAGGTAAATGTTCCCTTCTTCACTTTCGCCTCCCTCTTTGTAACCTCTCTCGATTTCTCTCTCTTCATGTCTTTATTCAAAAACAGGGGGTGAAGCACATGCATTTTATAACCAAGGCAGTGATTCATGAATACTTTCATCTGATCAGAAAGAGCGATGTCAGGCCTGAGAACTCGTTTTGTTTGTATATCATTTTAAAAGAGTTGACACACATGTCCTTTGGAGAGAAAATAATAAAAATTTAAAAGTAAAAGCCAGCTTGGACCTGCCAGCTGCAATGATTGGTTACACAGAAGAGATCCATGGAATTCTGAAGCCATTTGGGTTTTGTTAAGTTTGCTCAAATGACACCAACTGTGATCTCTACCACTTTAAAAGGTTTAATGACTTTTGGATAAGCCTTCAGAGTTAAATGGTTAAATCACCAAATACTCCATAAAACAATTATGCAAACAATTTTATTGCTAATTATCTGACATGAACAGAAGCGCACAGCTGCTATGATATATAATTGCTGTTTCATCAGGGCTGGCTCTTATATTTACATAATTCCTTTACCTATCTTGGTATGGTTGGGTGGGAGGATACTAACATATTATCTCATGAAATGAACAAGTTAAAGCCACAGCTCCTGCCCCAGCTGGTAGAAATCAAGTGACTCACCTTGGTTTTGGGTTTATTTGTTTTGTTTTGATTTGTTTGTTTTTTTTTAAGGGAAGGGACTAGGGCCTTCAAATCCTTCCATGATGGACAAATACATCATAACTAATGTGTATATTTATGTGGTATATGTAAGTCTTTGACATATATATTTTGGGAAAAGATGAATATTTTGAACTTAATTGAATATATAATATACACATAGAAAGTGTATATATATAATTTCACTGAATGTCCTCTTATAACCAGCACTCAGATCAAGAAACAAATCATTACCAGGACCCGAGAAACCCCCTATTCCCTCCAAGGGGAGCTACTATCCAGACTTCTATCAGCAGACATGAAATTTATCTGTTTTGCTCTAAAGTTGAATGAAATCACACGCTATGTTCTCCTTTGTAGCTAGCTGCTTTTGTTCAACACCAAGTTTATAAGATGCACCCATATTGTTAAATGCAGTTGTAATTTGTTCATACTCATTTCTGTAAAGTATTATCTTGTGTGAACACATAACAGTTTATTTATCATTCCACTCTTGATAGTGTTTAGTTTCCAGTTTGGGGATATGATAAATAAAGCTGCTATGAATATTGTGCCTTTGTCTTGGTAAACACATGTACACGTCTCTCTTGGGTCTACACCTAAGAGTAGAATTGCTGGGTTATAGGGTGTGCATATTTTCAGTTTTACTAATATTGCCAGTTTCCTAGAATGGTCATACACTCCTTGTTTGTCTATTTAATTAACAGACTAAAAAATAATTTTTCTCAGTAATTTTAATGGGACTAATAGACAGGCAGGAATGTTGGAAACAATGGGATTTCCCTAGGTTTCATTGCTTCACTCATCAACCCATGCTCATTAATTAATTAATTAATTAATTTAACAAACATATTTATTGAGTAATTTCTTTGCTTTAGGGCAGTTCTAGGCAGAGGTTCTTAGCAGAATACAAAAGTAGACTTCAAGGGGTCTCTAAATCTCCACGTCTTATATGGATGGGAACCGGGGAGTAAATGTGCCATCAGATTCTTACAACTCTGTGTGAATCCCAATCTCCAAAAAAGATTAAGAGGCACTGCTTTAGAGGTGTGTGGAATAAAAAATTATGAAAACTTTATAAAATAATATGAGATTATCTATAAAAGAACTATAATTTAAACTGATAGCAGTTTCCACATTAGCAACATTAGTAAACATAGATGCCACAGGATACAGAATAATATCTTCAAAATGCTAAGGGAGATAAATATTAACCCAGAATAATATACCAAGCTTGATTACCATTCAAGTGTGGAGTGAAATAAAGGCATTTTCATAGCAACAAAGATTGAACGGGTTTATCAATTTTCATTAGGTCTTTGCAAACAGAACTATTAATGCAAGTACTTCAGGAAATAGGAATTTTAACCCCAGAGTAAAGAGTGGGGTGCAAGAAGAATTGATGAGCTAATAAATTTGCTAATATTCTTGTAACTCTAAAGAAGCACTTTAAAAAAAATAGAAGATCAATTAGGAGGTGGTTCAAGTAACAAGAAACTAAAATACTAGATGACATAAAGATGGACAAAGGAAGTGGGAGAGACCAGAGCTATAAAGTTCAAGTTCATTGTATTATTCAGGAGGAAGATGGAGACAGGTTCACTTTAGAGTTTAAGTAATTACTCCCTTAAAAATTTAAGCATAGCTTCCAAAAGAATAGGAAAAATTGACTTTAACACTTAAAAGAGAGTCCTTTCATAATGGTAAAAGAGATAATTCATCCAGAAGACCTAAAAATCCTGAATGGGCATGCATATACTAAAAAAAACACAACATATTAAATTGATTTGATTGACAAAGATATTCCCTATTGACTCTGTGGTGTGTGTATGTGTGTGAGTCCCTGTCCTTTTTGCTGCTCTTGTACACACAGAGATGCTAAATGGGAGGATAGAGATGGTGTAAAAAATGTTTACAGGGTGCATAATTGTATATGCAATGTAACTAAATGGTATATATACTTCTTCCTGCTATGAAACTTTGTTTGGATTTCAGGTGGTAAATATTTATTGTGTTTTTGTAACTTGAAAATTAAAATGTTAATTGTTTTATAGAAATAACCCCAAGTTCACGAACTGTATTTAGGAATAGTCTATGTCATGGCCATAATGTCCCTTCAGTGCTTCTTTCTCTGTCATAGGCTTCTGTTTGCTTTCACAAATTGCTGAAATCCTGGCGTTAGAGCAGAGATGGCAATCAGTACACATGCACAGGGCTCTACCATGATAACAATCACACTAATGACAACAAACACATCGAGTCACCCCAGGACTAAACATTTTTTTTTTTTTTTAAAGATTTATTTATTTTATTACATATCTCCCCTTCCCCCCGCTGCGGCGACGCGCCGAGAGTGGTCACTGCACAGGCGCGGCTTTCCCCGCTCGTGGGCGGTCTCCGCGTCTGCCCACGGCCGGCTTTCAGTTCGCGGGTGGCTGGCTGCGCTCCATCCGCGGGCGACCTGCCCTGCCCGTGGCGGCTCTTGCCCTGTCCGTGGCAGCTTCTTGCCCTGCCCACGGCGGCTCCGGCCCGCCCATGGCGGCCTGCCATTCCCAAGGCGGTCTGCCCGCTAGGAGAGGTCCCCGGGAATCGAACCCGGGGCCTCCCATGTGGTATGCTGGCGCCCTATCCACTGGGCTATCGAGCCGGCCCCCAGGACTAAACATTTTCCAAAATTTGTGCTCCAAAGTTTCATTTGCCATGGAGTTGTTTGGAAGTCAAAATAAAATTTAAATTACAGGGAGCCTCCCATATCTGACCCAACAAACATAATGATAGGAGATGTTTAGCAAAGGGAAAGTGTAATCAGAGATTCTTTAACTTAAAATATATCATTGTTATGCATCTCAAGAAGTTATTCCCAAATTTAATGAACATAAGAATCACCTGCAGAGGTTGCTAAAGTGCAGATTTGTGGATTGCATCCCCAGAAATTCAAATTTACGATCTGGGTTGGGACCCAAAAATCTAAAATTTTACCAATCTCTCTAAGATTCTGGTGCAGATAGACTTCAGACTACACTTTAAGAAACACTGATGTAGTTTCAACAGATCATACATGACCAGTGGCTTGCAGCATCTGCTTGAACACTTCCAGCCCTGGTGAGCCTGCTCCCTCACCAAGCAGCCCAGCCCATAGGAGGAAGTTCTCCCACATACTGAGCCTGTCTGCCTCTGCCGCCTGCACCTTCAGGCTCGTCCTGCTGCAGCTACACAGAATGGCAAATATCTCTTCTATTATGACAGCCCTTTATGTTTTTCAATATAGCTATTGGTTCTACTGCTGGGGTTTTTCCCAGGTTAAACACTCCTGGTTACTTTGATAGTTTCAAAGTATGGGATTCTATTTAGGCATATCACCCACCTTAACGTTTGCAGTCTGTGTCTCAAAATACAATGTCAGAGCCGAACAACAGATTTTCATTTAACCTTACCATCCATCACAAGTTTTCAAGGCGCAGTGAAGGTCATTGCCTCCGCTGGTATACCTCTATTCTTTTTTATCTTTATCACCTACATTGATGTGTAACTGACATTTAATGAACTGCATGTATTTAAAATGTACAATGAGATATATTGACATATGCATACACTCTTGAATCCATTACCACAGTCAAGGTAATGAATATAAATATCACCCCCACAAATATCCTCCTTTTCCTTTATAATCCCCCCCTTCTAACTCTCCCTTCTCCCACCATCATCAGGCAAGTACTGATCTGCTTTCTGTCACTATAGATTAGTTTGCATTTTCTAGAAATTTATATAAATAGAATCAATATGTGCTTCTTTTGGTCTGGCTTCTTTCACCCAGAAGAATTATTTTGAGGTTCATCTGTGTTGTTACATGTATGACTCATCCATTCCTTTCTCTTGCTGAGTAGCATACCATTATATAGATATACCAAGATTTGTTTTTCCGTTCGCCTGTTGATGGGCATTTGTGTTGTTTCCCATTTGGAGCTATTACAAGTAAGGATGTTATGAACACTTACATAAAAGTCTTTGTATGGACATATGCTTTATTTTCTCGGGTCATTTGGTAAATTATCTTTAACTTTTAAGAAACTGCCAAGTTGTTTTTCAAAATCATCTTACAGTTTCTAGACAGCAGCATATGAGAACTCTAGTTAGTCTGTATCCTCGCTATCACTTAGTATGCCCAGGTTTTAAAATTTTAGCCATAATAATATGTGTGCAGTGGTATCTCATTGTGGTTTTAATTGGCATTTCCCTAATGTTTAATGATATTGAGCATATTTTCAGGTGCTCCTTATGTTTCTTTGGTGAAGTTTCTGTGTGTGAATATATTTGGACTTTCTATTCTATTTCATGGACCTATTTATATGTTGAAGCCAAAGGCACACTGTTTTGATTACAATAACTTTATAATAAGCCTCAAAGTCAGGTAGTGTAGCTTCCTCAAACTTTGTCCTTCTTCTTAAATGTTGTTTTGGCTGTGCTAGGTCCTTTAAATTTCATATAAATTTTACTTCTCAAGTTGTCCAAAAAAGCCTGGTAGGCTCTTATGATCCTTAATTTGGATTGTGTTTAATTTATATGTCAATTTGGGGAAAATTGACATTTTAACAATATTCATCCAATCCATGAACATAGTATATGCCTCCTTTTAGTTAGGTCTACTTTAATTTCTCTCTTTGTAGTTTTGTGAGAGACATTTCATATTTTTGATGCTATTGTAAATGATTTTTTAAATTAAAGTTCTTTTATTTATTGCTAATATATTGAAATATAATTGATTTTATATTATATCTTGCAATATTGTTAAATGCACTTACTAATACTAGTAGCTTTTTGATAGATTTCATAGGATTTTCTCTATAGGTAATTCCCCAAATGGATGCCTTTCATTCCTTTTTCTTGCCTTATTTCACTGACAGAGCTTTTGATACAATGCTGAATAGACATTGGGAAAGTGGGTATCCTTGCCTTTTTTTCTGCTCTTAGAGGGAGAGTATTCCACCTTTCACCATTAAATATGATGTTAGTTGTAGATTTTTTGTGGATGTCCTTTATCAGATTGAGGAAGTCCCCTTCCATTCCTACTTTGCCAAGAGATTTTTGTTTTGTTTTGTTTTAATCAGGAATGAAGCATGAATTATCATACTTTGTCTATAAAGGGCCAGGCAACAAATATTTTAGGCTTTCTGGGATATATCCTGTTTCTTTTGCATAGTCTTCTTTGTTTTTTTTTTTATGACCCTTTAAAAACAGTAAAACTGCTTTTAGCTTGTGGGCCATGGACCATGGCTTGCTGACCTCTAGCCTAGAGGTTTGTTGTACTTGAAATTTTCACAACTCAAACTAGGGAGCAGTACTATCAGACAGCCAACCTCCATTTCTCAGTTTTGAGGTACCAAGGAATGGAATGAATTGACAACGTACCTTTAGCCTTCAAATATATTAGCTTCTATTAAAGTTTTCACATGAAGAAATCTCTGTTTGCCTATATTGACTTATTAGTATTGAGAGAGAAGAATAATAGAAGAGGATATGACCATTATAAGTAATTTACAAATTAGAATGCCTTTACCTTTTGCTCATCGCAAAATTTCCAGTCATCAAAAAAGAAATATATTCTCTTCTGTGTTGGTCTAGAAGGGCCAGCCAATGAAGCACTCCAATTCTTTCAGCCCTCTTATGCTTGCAAATCTGGATGTTACAAAACTCTTCTGTACATACAAACCAACTGGAGGAACTCGAGGGTCTTCTGAGATCTTTTGGGCTGCTCTCTTCTCTCTCTAGTCTGTCTCACTTAAGAGACTTGCTGTTTTACATCTATTTTCTTGCATAATTAGAACAGAAAAATTCCATATAATATGAAAAGTATATTTTCCCTGTGCTGTCATGTTCTAAAAATATTTTGAGTGAAACTAGTTTGACTTTTGAAAAATATTGCCACCAGAACAAGATAGTTTTAAAAGCAGTTCTCCACCATTGTTTATTTTTTAAATTGTTATTTTCTTAAATTATCATAGAATAAATTGACTTTTTCACTTTTGGTGTACAGTTCTATGAATTTTGACACATGTATATATTTGTATAACCACTACCATAAACAGCATATAGAACAGTTCCATCACCCCTTAAAACCTCCCCCATGGTATCCTTTTATAGTCACACCCTTCTCCACCCCTAATGCCTGGCAATCACTGATCTGGTTTCCATCACTACAGTTTTGTTTTTTTAGGAATGTCAAATTAATGGAATTATATAGTATGTAGCCTTTTGAAACTGGCTCCTCTTACTCAGAATAATGTCTTTGAGAATCATCCCAGTTGCTCTCTATTGTATTTTATTGCTGAGAAGTACACCATTGTATGGCTGACCACAATTGATTTAACTATTCACCTATTGAAGGACAGGGCATTTGGGGGGTTCCCATTAGCATTCCTTTATCTCAAGCCAGATCACTTGACCCTTACCCCCATTCTGCCTTTGCTTTCTTTCTCATAGACCTCTGGGTCTGACTTGCTATGAGCATCTTTTTGTCCTCCAAGGACCACTGTGGAATGGGATACAGTTTTTCAGAGTCTAAGCAGGACCTCCAACCTTGTGTGGTTTTTAAAGGGGTCTGCTTGTAACTACAGAGTCCAACCAACATGGGATGAAGTTTAAAGGTTGTAAGATACTTTTAAAACCTTCCAGCAATAATACCCCTGGCGATTCTTCAAAACATATGTGGAACTAGGTTTCCTGGGTCTCTCTCAGCTCTTGTCCTATGGTCTTGGAAGTCAGCCATGCCTAATTGCTCTAATGTAGTTTTCTCATTAATGAGTCATGAAGTCAATTTAGTAGTTCTTCATCAGCATTTTTAAAATTAAAAAGACCAGACCAGATTAGAAAACATCAAAATGTGCCATACTTATCCTTAGTAAGTATTGTTCCATGAAACATTAGCTTGGGTAAAATATATTTTACTGTGAGTAGTAGTCATAAACTTTTAAAAATGTTCTAACAATACAAGGTCTTATATATTATAACTGTCAAGAGTGCTCATGTGATAAATGACAAGGGTTAGACTTTAGGTTTAAGTCTAGCACTTTATAGGTTATTTTCTTATAGGCGCTTCCATTAAAATTTGTGTAGTTTCCATTAGATAAATAATATTCCTTTCTGTTATGGCTTCATGAACTAATCATCTAGACTTTCCACTGATGGCATGTTCATCACCACCACCATCATCTCCTCCAATTTCCATAAGGGAGCCTTTGACAGGGCTCCTGGATCTAGTCCCTTACAGGCTGCTGTTATTCTCTGCATCTTCTGGAAAGGAGTCCATGATTAGTCCACCCCTAGAAATAGCCCAGTGTTACTCAAAGCTGCACAGAGATCCATGTAGAGGCCAAAGGATGGGGCAGATTTTTGTTGTGGCTATTAATGTCGTTGTTATTCTCCTTAAGCCACTTTGGGCTGCACTGTCTCTGCCTTGAATGGTTGCCTAGGAACCTACCCACCACTTCCTGTTGAGACTCCCTCCTCCATCCTTTTCTGCCCATAACTTCTTGAGGGTCTTAGCTTCATTCTTCCACCACTCCATATACTCAAGCCAGCGAGGCCCACTTTAAGCTGTAGCCACTCAAATCAAAATTGATAATTTCTTTTCACTTGGATCCCCCGATCTTCAGAGCTGAGTTCTCTTAAGACTAAGACCTTTTTTGGCTAATACTGTTCACTCCATAAGGCACACCTGTAATGCGTTGATACTGATGAAATGGATAGCGCACCCAATCCTGACATACTTACCTCATCTAGTTAGGTAGGGTTTCTGTTTTCTGCACCACCAGAGGCCTCCACATTGAGCAATCTGTGAGCTGACACTGAGATTTCCAAAGAGCCTGTATCTTTATCCCACGGAATAATATTTGAATCAAAGGGTACATAAAATGCAGATACCTATTATGTCTGTCTTAGAGTCCTATAGTTCTGTAGTTTTCGGAGAAAGAAGTGTTGCTGAGGTCTAAAGTGATGACAGAAGGCTTCATGGACTAGATGAAGCTCAAACTGAACCTGGAGAGGTGGGTAGAATCTGGGTAGTGGGGCAATGTGGATAGGACTCGTAAGGAAAGGGAATCACAAACAAACATGGCAGAAATCAATCAGGACACTGTGCATGAGTGAGGGGACTAGGACTGTGGAATGGAGAGTTGGATTGGAACTCTGTCGGAAGAATGAATGGAAAAGTGGGTTAAGACCAGATGCTTGTGGAGATACTTGAATGCTAGGATCACAGGGGGAAACTTGAAGGCTTCTGAGCAAATGAAAATGGTGTTTTAGTGAATTTAACATTCTAGTCTGTGAAAGAAGGTTTGGTGTGAAGAAACAGCCAACAAAGATAGATCACCTGAGGAGCCCTGTAGTAATCCAGGAGTAAGGCAACCAAGGCCCCAGCCGCTGTGATGCATGGGGACTGAGAGGAAAGCACAGCTGAGAGGGTTTTTATAAGGCAGTGTGCCATCAACTTAGGGCAATCTAATCACAAAATTATATAATACATATATATGATTTTGTGATTAGATTGGTATGTATATATAAAGTATACATTCTGTTCTTGAACAGTTAATTTTCCCTTAAGATGTATCTTTTCTGAATATGTAAACTCTCTCATTAAGATACAAGCCATATGCCTGCTTTGAAGCTAAGCCAGACCCCACCTAATGCTGGCCTTTACCTCTTTTTTCTCATTGGTAATCAGCTCACTGAAACAGATGTTACTTCCTGACTCCATAGATGCCAACAGCCTCAGAAAGGAATGGATTATAGAGCTGGGATCTGTACTCAGCATGCTCCAAATATCGAAATCAAACTGAGGCCTTCTTAGGCTCCATGCTTGGCAAGAAGAATGAAAAAGGACTTAATGTTGGGCCTCAAAAGACACTGTGGTTACCAGGGCCATTGGTGGAGCCGTTTACTCACCTTATAGAAGGTCTTGCCAATAGCCACAATTAACATTAATGTGGTACTTTCAATTTATGTTCATGGATTTATTCATCAAATATTTATTGACTATGTGCCAGGCACCAAATGGGGCTTTGGGGATAAAAAGATGCAAAGTGCACAGTCTTGCCTTTGATAAAGTTTCCAGCCGTGCGGGAGAGACAGACCTATAAACAAGTAAATAACATTACATTAGAGTGTTCTGTTCTCTGCTTATACTTTCTGCACTGAAAATTCTAACGATCTGATGCTGTAGAGATAGATAGTTTAGGATTAAAGTCTTTCCGCTGCATACTTTTCAATAATCACTTGGAAGGTCAAAAAGCCACATATAACCACCTTACTCAAAACCTTTTATTTCAATAAAAGCAAAAAATCAACAAGCCCTCAGTAAAACCTGGGAGATTTCCCCAGAATTGTTTTGCCTTTTTTCCTTGAGTCTTTACTTACACAGTTGTGGTAACACTGTCTGACCCTTTGTCTTTTCCAGAAGACTTGAATTTCAAAATGTGGAGACCCCTACTCTCTGATTCCTTAGAGGAGTCAGAGTACCAGTTCTTAGCTGTGGAGATTCCCAACCAGGAGCAACAGCTACAGCACGAACTGGGAGGGAGACAGCTCTGGCTCTTAGTGAAATCCTTGTGTCAGAGTTGCTGCAGGATAGTCTAATAAGTTTCAGTCTGGGAAGTGTAGGAAAAATGAAAAGCTTGTCGATGAGCATTTAATTTGCTAGGTGAAGTAGAATCACCTTTACAGATGGAATCGCCTTCCCAGTGACAGTAGAAGTCATCTTAGGGAATGGTCAGCCCAGCCCCACCAAGTGAAAAACGGAGTTTCTTGTTGGTCATTTAATTTATATCCTTCTGAAACATGCTATTCATCTTTGCTAAGAATTAGAACCATATACGATTATGAGTCTTTGCTTCTCTTTTGTTTTACAGCAATTGTTTTTGGTGTAAATGAGGTGGTTTCTAGTGGTTGGGGGATGTGCAAGGTTGAGGTTAGAGAAGGCTAAAAAAGTAGATGTTGACTGGAAATAAATGCTGTAATTATCTTGGCTTTCAGCGTCATTTCAAACCTTAGGAAGGGAATAAGATTTTGAGAACTCCTTTTTATTAGAAATTTTAGATATGATGTCCCTAAATAGTTTCAGGCTAGTTTCTTTGGAAATTGCTTCCTTTCTCCCCCTCATATCCTTGTTAGGTTTAGCTCAATAATAATGTGAGAGGCCAAAAAAGCTTTTAAAGCTGATTTTCTTGAGTTTGTAATTCCTTGGCAGGAACTAGAGAACTGACTGGCCATGCCCTATGCAGTCTCCTAGCTATTTATGAAAGTATAAAGTGGAAAAAAGTGCACAAGCCTACACACACATACACAAACACAAATACGGAAACACAGCCCAGTACAAGGCAACACCACAGAAAACTATCTTCACATTAACTTATTTTCACTAAAACTGAAAGTTGTAAGAAGGATAATAAATCCCATTAGTAGATTTTCTTGTCTTCGAAAAGAGGTGCCTGCAAAACAACAGAACTTTTCAAGGAGTCAAGTCGTGCCTTGCAATTGGGCCCTGGATTGGATCTTCTGTTGGTCAAAGACCAAGCCAAAATCTGTCCATGAAGCCTAGAAATGTTGAGGTGAAATCACAGGGCTTTTGTGTTGTGTGCTTTTCAAGGGATCATGAATAATTCAACAGCTTTCTTTCATTCCACTGGAGTCCCCCAAACACTCACCCACTCCCAAAGTCACTTCGAGGGATACACTCCAAAGTAAGTAGTGAATTGTCCACTTTAGCTGTGCAGGCAGGTGCTATATCAGAGGCGGGCTCTTGCAGATCTCAGGTGATCAACGTATTGAATCAAGGAAAAATTCTACAGTTTGGGTTTTTGTTGTTGTTGATTTATAAATTTCCTTTTATTAATCAAAAGATTCAAGAAAGGTGCTTGAATCACAAAGGCACTGGAAAACTCATATGTTGAACCAAAGTTGCCCGATGCCTAAATTACTCCCTGGTAATATTTCCATGTTGTTTAACATATTAAAACATAACTTGCCAGCCTGTTATGTCCTGTAAGTCTAACCTAGCCCCTCCTGCAAGAGAGAGAGAGCCATTCTTTTTATTCAACTTAAAAAAACAACACATACTCAAAAACGATAGCTGTTGTCCATCTCACAACAGAATAAACTGCTTTGGAAGGTGGCAAAGAGCCCTACCCCTATGAGTTTGAGCAGCACCATCTTAGAAACGACTGCTCCATGGTCTTGTGTCAACATTTTTGCAGCAGGCAAATGTTTGCACCAGGTGACTTTTTCCCCCAGAGTTTCTGTTAGGTGTATTTTCCCCATATACCACCCTATTATTTAACACCTTGTATTAGTGTTGTACGTTTGTTAAGATGCACAAAAGAACATTCTAATGCTTGTATTATTAACCCCAGTCTAATGTCCACAAAGGGCTCACTGTATTATACAGTTCTGTGTTTTACCTTCTAATTTTAATTCTAGTAAAATGCATGACCCAAAACTTCCCCTTTCAACCACAATCACATAATTCAGTATTGTTACTTACACTCACAATAGTGTGCTACCATCACCACCATCCATTTCTAAACCTAAATAGAAATTCTGTACAAATTAAGCATCAGCTCCCCATTCTCTATGCCCAATCTATCCCCTGGTTGCCTATATTTAAATTTTAACTCTGTGAGTTTGCTATTATAATTAGTTCATACCAGTGAGATCATACAATACTTGTCCTTTTGTGTCTGGCTTCTTATTTCATTCAGCATAATGTCCTCAAGGTTCATCCATGTTGTCACATGCATCAGGACATCATTCCTTTTCATAGCTGAATAATATTCCATTGTGTGTATATACCACACTTTGTTTATCCATTCATCAGTTGAGGGACACTTGGGTTGCTTCCATCTTTTGGCAATTGTGAATAATGCTCCTATGAACACTGGTGTGCAAATATCTGTTTGTATCCCTATTTTCAATTCTTCTGGGTATAGACCTAGTAGCGAGATTGCCAGATCATATGGTAGGTCTATATTTAGCTTCCTGAGGTACCACTAAACTGTCTTTCGCTGAGGCTGTACCATTTTACATTGCCAGAAGCAATAAGTGAGTGTTCCTATTTCTCCAAATCCTCTCCAACACTTGTTTTCTTTAATAGTACCCACTCTAGTGGGTGTGAAATGGCATCTCATTGTGGTTTTGATTTGCATTTTCCCTAATAGGTAGTGATGTTGAGCATCTTTTCACATACTTCTTAGCCATTTGTATATCCTCTTTGGAGAAATGGCTATTCAAGTCTTGCCCATTTTTTAAAAAATTAGGTTTCTTGTCTTTTTGTTGTTGAGTTGTAGGATTTTTTATATATATTCTGGATATTAAGCCCTTATTGGATATGTGGTTTCCAAATATTTTCTCCCATTGAGTACAATGCCTTTTCACTTTCATGGCAAAGTCTTTTTTGTTTATATTCTTTTTTGTTTGTTTTGTGACAAAGTCTTCTGAGGCACAAAAGTTTTTAAGTTTGAGGAGACCCCATGTTCCTATTTTTTCTTTCATTGCTTGTGATTTGGGTGTAAAATCCAAAAAGCATTGCCTAACACAAGATCCTAAAGAGACTTCCCCACATTTTCTTCTAGGAGTTTTATAGTCATGGCTCATATTTAGGTCTTTGATCCATTTTGAATTAACATTTGTATATAGAGTGAGATAGGGGTCTTCTTTCATTTTTTTGCATATTGATATCCAATTCTCCCAGCACCATTTGTTGAAATACTATTCTTTCCCAATTGAATAGACTTAGCAGTCTTGTCAAAAATCACACTAATGAAGGATGTTTATGTGGGAGGGTGTGGGAGGTGTGGGTAGTGGGGCATACGGGAATCCCTATAGTTTATGTGTAAAATTTATGTAATCTAATCTTTTTAAAAATTAAAAAAGTTATTATTAAAAAAAAATCAATTGACCATAGAGGTGAGGGTCTGTTTCTGAATTCTCAATTCAATTCCATTGGTAGATATATCTATCGTTACACCAGAAGACTTCTAATGAGCCTCCCAATTCTCAGATTCTATGATTCCATAAAAGTGATGGCCAGTGACCACAAGAGCTATTGGCTCCATTTAGCAATTCATTCTTCAGTAATATTTCCACATAGTTTAACATATTAAAGCATAACTTACCAGCCTTCAGCATGGCCAAAGTCCTGTCAAGCAGAGAACTGGGAGAGAGACTCTATCTTTCTTTCTAGGTGGAATAATTCAGTATAGCAATAGAAGCATCACATGGCTGAGCTAACTTAAAGTTCTTCCTTATGCAGACTCAACCTTAAAAATCCTTTCTCTGGAGAGATGGTCTATGGCAATGGTTTTATGGAAGGGACCTTCAACATCATATAGTGATGTATTTGAAGAAACATATGTCATTAATGGCAGAATCCAGACTGTAAGCTCCATATTCTAATTCAGTTCATTTTCTATGGTATGCAGATCTATAAATGGTGGATTTTGAATTATGTTCTGAGCCACGTGCTGAACTGGATTTACTCTGCAATATGCCTGCTCTCTGTCTTGGGATTTGCCTAGCTATAAGCTTCTGAACAGACAAATCCTAAACTTCTTTCTCTACATTTGCAATTCTCCATTCCCCCCCATTTTTCCTACTAAAACTTTGAGGTTTTATGACTGTTTATATAATCAGACACTTTGTTTTAGAAACAGCACAACTAATGTCTTGTGAGAAAATGTCCTGCAAATACTCAAAATCTTAAACCAGTTTTGAATTCCTATTTTCTTATTTTAAAAATGGAAAGAATAGTTAAAGAGATTTTAGGGAGAGGGTCTGGCATACAACCACCTCAGCCAGCTTTTAAGGAATTTTCTCTGGAGGATGTGATACAGCTGTTCAAACTTTAACTTACTCACATTGAAGAAAAACCTTGATCTTAAAATTTCATATGACTATATATAAACTACAAAATGATCAGGAATCACAACTTGGCACTTTTCATAGACACATATTGCCCATTGCCTGTGGCCTCTAAAAGGTACCTTTTAGAGCCTTGGGTTGGTAGGAAATGATGAAGACTGAAGAATGAAAGTTTTGCCTAATGAGTCATATTGGGTTGCATCTGAATTTGAAAACAGCAGGTAGTCATCAGAAAGGTTTATGTGAACTTGAATGAATGAGAAAGAGAAAGCAAGGGGAAAGGGTTTCTTTTCATACAGGGCCAGATTCTCATCTGATGTAAGTCCTGGAAAATTAGCTGACATATGGAAATTATCCCCTTATGGTCACATGGGATAGCAGTACAAGAAATCATTAGAGCAGCAGGGATATTTAGTTTTGTGAAGAGAAGACCTGGGTGGGACAGATCACTCTTTTCAAATATTTGGAGAGTCAGCATGTGGGGAAGGGGGTATTGTGTGTCACTCCCAAAAGCAAAACAGGATCAATGGGTAGACACAAGAGAGAGAGGCTGTGGTCATGGCTGTTTCCTCTCAGCAAAATAGACTCATGGAGCATGGTACAGTAAGCTGTCTATGGTGACATCCCCTAGGAACTGGGATGGAAACTGAGGAGGCTGACCCAGCTCTAGGACTGACAGCAAAGTTTCAGGCTAGCAGGCATGGCTTGAGACCACAGGCAATATCTATATACAGTTTAGGTAAGCAGGCATCATGGAGACACATGGCTTTAGAGTCAGGAAGGACTAGGTTGAAACCCTTGCTCTGACATGTACTGTAAACTTGGGAGAGTTGCTTGGCTTTTCTGAGCTGCAGTTTCCTGATCTGTACCATGTAGATAACCTCACCTGTGCTAATGCACAGCTGTTATTTTTGTCCACTCAGCATTGCCTCTCCCTGATCTAGTAAAAGCACCAAGATTTCCCCTGAGTCAAGTCAAGTCCTGGTGTTGACCAAGGTGTACTGTCTTCCTCAGACAAATATTCCTTCCCTGGGATTTTCACATAGAGTGGAGTGGCTCAAGGATGGAAAAGGGTTGGAGCAGATTCCTTCTGAAGACTACACCCTGAAAGATGGTCCCTCAGTTCTTGCTGCCTGAATTTCCTGAGCCACCAGGTTCCTGTCCTTCCCAGGGCCTAGTTTTCAGATTCTTCTCCAGATCTATGAGCTACCCATTTTCTTCCAATAGAGCATGTCTTTTTGCTTAAGTTAGCTGAATCAGGTTTTGTTGTTTGCAAAAATAAAGAACTGCAACTGATACCCCTACCTTATAGGTTGTGTATTAGTCAGCCAAAGGGGTGCTGATGCGAAATACCAGAAATCTTTTGCCTTTTATAAGGGGACTTATTTGGGGTAGAAGCTTACATTTACCAGGCCATAAAGTGTAAGCTACTTCCCTCACCAAAGTCTGTTGCCACATATTGGAGCAAGATGGCTGCTGATATCTGCCAGGGTTTAGGCTTCCTCTTCCTCTCAAGGCTCCATGGTCCCAGCTTCTTCCAATATGAGCTGTAGGCTGGGATAAGTCTTGTCTCTCTGCTGGGGCTCATTTCTCTCTGGGCTCAGCTGCTCTGCTTGCTCTACAAGGCCAGCTGTAAACTATCAGGCGAACAGTTTGTCTCTCTTCCTGGGGCCTCTGCCATGTCTAATGGACCCTTCTTTTTCCTCATGTATCTCCTTTTCTGTGTATTTACTTCCCAGCATTAAAATTCCAACTTTCTCCTCTGCTCTGTCATTTTTTCTGTGAGTCCCTGCCCCCTTGGGCCTACTGACCTGGACTTAATGGTTATTTATTTAAGTAAAAGTGAAACATTTGAAACCAATCCAATCTAATATGCCCAAAGGTACAGACCACTTTCTAAACATTAAACCAAAATCTATTTTTGGAATTCATAAACAATATCAAATTGCTACAGGTTGCTAGGAGGATTAAATGAGAAAATATATGGCTATGTCCCTGACAAGTCTTAGTTTCAGGCACATAGTAGGTTCTTATTAAATGGTAGCTGTGGTAGTTGACTATCAGGTACCAGGGGCCTAAGATGAAGTTCATGTAGACACACAGCATCAGATGTATCTATTTTCAAAGAATATCAGTCCCCAGCTCCCATCTGTAAAGAACTTGTTAACCACTGAAGCTGTCTTGGACCTGAGGTTTGGTGGGGCTCCTGCTGACTCTGGAAATGATCAAGCTTAGAGTAAAAGCCCCCAGTCAGAAGACCATAGAAAGGCTCCCACACTGGGAGGAAGGCTGGACCTGAGGGTCTCCAAGGTCGCTCTAACTCTATGTAATGCTATGTAATTGATGCTTCACCTGTAATAGCCTAGAGTAGGGGAATGGGAGGCTGGCCTCCGAGAGTCAGGGGCCATTTTTTGGCCCTGATCATTTGACATGGTTAATCATTTCTCCTTCCTAGCTTTCCTGAGCCACCCCTCCTTCTGATTTTCTTCCTACCTCTCTGGTATTACCTTTGCATGTGCCATTCCCTCTGTCCTTATTGTCCTCCTTCACCACAATCATTGGCCTAACTCCTATTCATCCTTTAAGATTCAGTTTAAGGGCCAAGCCTACCCCAAAGTCTTCTGTCCCACCCTTACCACCCCAGCCTTCCTTGCCTCCTCCCCAGTGTGTCCTCAGCACCCTCTGCTCCAGCAGTCAGCACCCTGGGTGTTAATAGCTCATTCCCATCTTCCTTCCATTTTTCACCCAATGTTAATTGTGAGGTTAAGAGTGAGAGAAGATCTTGTTCACCCAGTATCCCAAGTTCTGAGCACAATGCCTGGCTCAGAACAGGTGTCCAAGAAATATTTGGGGCC
>PVKH010008294.1:0-19596 GCA_004027955.1 Chaetophractus vellerosus | reverse complement strand
AGTTAATGATTATAATTAGTAGTAAGATTTTGACAATATTCTTTCGTGATTTGTAACAAATTATGAAATGAAAGGTGTTCATGGAGGGTTGATGTATGAGACCCCTGTATGATGTTATGAATATTTGCTTTGTAAGTTCACAGCTTTGACTATACACTTATTTTTTTATGTATGTTCATGTATAAATGATATAAAAATAATAATTAATAGGGTGGGTTGGTGGAAAATACTTTGGTTAGTAGTAATATTTTGAGGATGCTCTTTAATCATTAGTTAAAAATGTTTAACAGCAATGCAAGGTATTGGTAGTAGGGTGAGGTATGAGAGCCCTGTATGATGTTATGTATGTTTGTTTTGTAAGGTCACAACTACTTATTGTTTATGTATGTTCATGTATGAGTGATATACTTCAATAAATTTTTAAAAATTAAAGATCCTGTCTTCCAGTGAAAGGAAAATATGAGAATGCACATATGCCACACAGAGAAGTTGAAATACTACAGAAATAAGGTTGGTTCAGTCTGAAAGAAAGGCTGTATCTTGGAAGCCATATACAATTACACGCACTGCTCATCTTGGCTAGTTATAAAAAGCAGCCTCAAACCGAAGGAATTGGAGCAAACATAAGACAGCAAAAGTACCAATGCCATGGCAACTGGTGACGATGAAGAAGAGCTACTGAGTCATGAAGCATCATGATGAGGACTCCAGAGATCTGCCTTTCATTAATAAAGAGTCCAGCTCTGTTACTATCAGCAGAAGGTGAGGAGCAGGAGAAGGCCTTGATTAGATGCTTTTGTCTAATACATGCTTTTTTTCAAACTACCTGTCAGTGCCCTCAGCTGATAGAAAAGTCTCTCTGCTCTTCTGATACCAAATAAAAGTGAATTTTGGTGGGTGGGAACACATTCTCCCATTAAAACACAGCACAATGTGACTGCGGTATTTCTGGGACATTTACCAATAAAATAGTCATTTAATTTATTATTCTCAAGGCACAAGCCTGATAGTATTATTTCAACTAGGGATATTTGGCAAGTTCAGAATGAATTTAAATAAAAAGAATGAGATGACCTCTCAAAATATCTGGGTCTTTTCTAGAAGGGGTGGCCATGAGGCAGAATAGATCCTCTAAAATACCAGTCACTTGTTAGTTTTCCATGTCTATTTTGGAGGAACCATTGCTACAAGGTCAGCATGTCCAGCTGTTCTGAATTGAAAAAAAATTAAGTGAACTGTGCCTATAATGTGACAGGCACTCTGGACCAGAATTGCCAAGCTGCAGCCCATTCATTCATTTATGCCTTCAAATACGTTTCATACATTCCATCAACATCTATGAAATACCAATCATGTTCTTAGCACTTTTGTTTATTGTTAGGGATTAAAAACAAGATTAAAACTCATCTCCACATTCAAGAACTTCAGAGAGCAGAGAGGAAGACTGGCAAATAGAAAGAAACATTTTAATGCAGTATCATAAATAAAATGATGAGAATTTATTTCAAGAAACAGATAGGA
The DNA here is from genome assembly GCA_004027955.1 of Chaetophractus vellerosus. Classification (NCBI taxonomy): domain Eukaryota; kingdom Metazoa; phylum Chordata; class Mammalia; order Cingulata; family Chlamyphoridae; genus Chaetophractus; species Chaetophractus vellerosus. The sequence continues at coordinate 18,075 of PVKH010008294.1, read as the reverse complement.
GAGGTAACTAAAAACCTAGTAGAGAGATAAGTTTAGGCCACCCAAAGGGCCATTTCTAAGTTCGAGGAAGAAGCAAGATGATGTGGTCAGAGTATTGGAATCTGAATTATTTGGGATTTTAAAGCTGACTATTGCTTGTTACTGCATTATTTCACTGGGCAGTAGCTGTTTGAGCTACTATTTTTATCTTTGATGAGGAAATGACTATCTGCTCCACCTAATTCACAGGCATTGTTTTGAGGATCAAAAGCAATAAGATTTACCTAAAACCTCATTTAGTAACACCAGCAACAAATAAAGGCAACATAGAATTGTTAAGAAATTACTTGACCAAGACCATGGAAAAACTGAAAACAAAAAGTAGAATAATTACTTATTATTTGAAAATGAATCACTTTGTTTTATTAAATCATCATAATCTGCATACCAAAATTTGTCAAAGACAAGACAAAAGAGGAAACTACAGAGTATGTTTCAGACTGTTCTATCAGGAGATTAATCTAACATGCCCAGGTGGGGTTTATTTTAGAAATGCAACAATGGTTTCATGTTAGAAAACCTACTAATATAATATATATAATTAATAAATCATAAAGAAAACATTTTGACAAGATACAGAAGGGGAATCTTACAATATATAACTACAAATTATTCTTATTTTTAAATTTATGTAAGAATAGGAATGGAAAAAGAGTTACCTTTCATAATAAAGGCTATTTATTGTAGTCAATAGACAATATCATACTTAACCTTGCAACACCAGAGGCATTTCCATTAAAATCAGAAACAAGACCAGAAGGCAGTGACACCACTGTTAGCATTTATTCTGGGAGCAGCAGTCAATCAATTACAGCATTCAGCAGTCATAACATTCAGTATCATTAAAAGGAGGAAACATAATATATAAAATATAAGTTAAGAGATTCTACTAAAAATAAATTAGATAAAATAAAAGTTATTAAAGAAACTTACAAAATAAACAGAACGATAGTTTTCTCTACAGTAGCAAAACCAGTTGTAAAAATAATTTTAAAGTATCACATTTCCAATAGTCTAAAAATTGAATTATGTAGAAGACATATGCAGGGCCTTTGGGAAAACAATTGCAAATCAGTAATAAGGATGAAATGAAATGGATAAATGAAGGGTCATAATACGTTTTTGAGTGGGAAATTGAATATTAAAATACATGAATTATTTTCATTGATATGATGTGTTTCTAATCTGAATAATTAGAGAAATATTTAACACTAAAAGGAAAAATGTTCAAAGTAGGGGGATAAATTTTATCACTGAAATCAGTGATAAAGTTAGTAATTTGATATTTAAATTTAATTCATACATATTTAAATGAATAAAATTAAAAGACCAATGCCCTCCTTGCTGTCTCTTTCCAGCCCCATACTTCCCCAAAGTGGCCCAAGTGAGAAGAGCCAACAGCTGCCCACTAGATATTAGAATGTGTTATAAATAGACAATTCTTAAAATAATATGTTCCTGGCATGAGAAACGATACAGAATAGTTTAAAAAGATTGACTATGACCAATATGGTAAAGGGTAATTATTCAGCACTAGGGAAGTCCCTGGTTCAACACTGAGGGCTTCTTGAATGAAAGAGTGGGTTCAATATATATGGCTGGGATAATTGTTCCAAAACAAAAATAAAGTTAGAGCCTCTTCAGACACCAGTCACAAAAATTAATCCAGATGGATTAAATAACAAAACATAAGAAAATGAAACTAAAAACCAATTAGAAGATTAAATATTTCTGTAATTTCAGAGTGGATAATTAACTCTAAGCATAAAAATAGCAGAAGAAATTACACAAGAAAAACAATCAATTTGTCTGTAGAAAATTTGTTAAAGCCTTGAAGGTCAAAAAATTAAAGGAAGTAATAAAGTGAAATATTCAGAACACATATATTAAATATACGTGTATTAGCCTTATTATATCTAGTGATATATTATTAAAATCAGTTAGAAAATTTTAGTACCAAATAGAAAAATCAGAAAGGGACAGAAAGTTAAGTAAACTCAAAGATTGTTTATGAAAGAAAAAAGGGTAAAATATGTTTGTTAGTAGTTTGTACAGAAAGCAAAGTAAAATTAAAATATTACTATTTCTTCTCCCATATTAGCTAGAGTTAAGTAATATAATATCCATTTCACAATAGACTACACTAGAACAGGAGTTACTCTCATACATGCTAGCTGGAGTCTAAGATTCTATAGTTTTCTGGAAGGTTAGTTGGCAAATTGTATCAGGAGTTTTAAATAAACTTTGTTTCAAAAAATCCAGGCAGAGGAATTTTTCTAAATAAGTGGATTTAGATTAGATATAATCTAAATATCCATAAATCTGATAAAGGCTATATAAATTGCAATAGACCCATGGGATGGAATATTATATGTATTTTTTAAATTATATATTTTGAGAATATTTAATGAATGGGGAAATGTTCATAACAGGGTGCTAATTTTTTAAAAGTAAAATGTAACTACATATTGTAGGAATACAAATTTATTGTATTCTCTAAGAGAAGACAGGCTAAAATCCACTGAAATATTAATGTTGATTGTGGGTAGATTTTATTTTATTCTTTTTATTCTCCAGGATGTTTTAGTCTTTCAAAAAATTGCTATTATGTTACTTCTATAGTCAGAAAAAAAGTGTTAGCAAAATATAAGTGAGCTAGGGCTCACTTATGGTCTGTTTACAAAGTATTTGCAGCAATTAGTCCAACAACACTCACACAAAGCATCCCCAAATGAGCAGATATTATACCAATTATGAACATTATTTCTTTAAACCTAACTCATCCCTCACTCTAAACTTAATATTAACTATATTCTTCCACAATTAGCAAAGTCGACTGTATAGTCACAATTTACATAAACACTTTTGTCTGTATATCAGAGACTATGAAATAATTATATGTAGTATAATCTTAATGTTTCAGGCCAGAACCAGAGAGGTAATACAAGTTTATACTAGGCACTGAAAAATCGTAACAATCGTGCACTTTGTGTCAGAAGCACACTTTTTCCAAATCAGTTCTATAAATTTATTTAATAAATATTTATTGAGTAGTAACTGAAAATTATATTCTGTAAAAGATTACAGAAAATCAGGACTCACAAATTAAATTGTTCGATAATCATGATAGTTTTTCTGGAACAAGCTGAATTCTGAACTCAAGAACTTTCATTTACTGAGAAAAGAGAACACATGTTTACTCCCTCTTCTCCTCCCAGTGAAATTCCATACCCCCCTTTACTTTTTTTTATATTTAGCCACTTCTTTATATTAGTGCTTGTCCATATTTTTCCTATGTTATCTAGTCATTCAGTCAACTTGATACTTCTCTCCAGGACCCACTAGCCTGCTGTCAACATAGTGGCTACTCATTAAATAAATGGAGTTAATTCCAGTTTCACTCATATGCAAAAATATTGCTGAGCTGATGCATTCAATTTTAGATCACTTGTTCTGCTCATAGATAATGCCTTTACAGGTATCATCTATTCAACTCCGGGTTTTCCTAAATATCTAGCTATGAAATTAAACTATTGAATATTTAATCATGTTTAAATATTAATATTCTTAGAGGGCAGGAATATATAAAAATGGGATTCATATTTTATTCCTTTAGATAATGGTAGTGAAACAACAATCTTGCATCTCTTGAGCATATAGATGGATAGTTTGCAATAGAGAATGAAAATAAGTGTGTCCATCAAATAGAGCTAGCTGGAGGCCTGGATTGTTGACAGAGAGGTATCAATACTGTTTGTATATTGTTATTTTTTTTGCTGGATCTCTTAAATCAAATAAGGTTACTCTCTTTTACTAATATAGAATGAAGTATAATCTGGTATAGGATAAGGTAAGTTTTTATTAAAAAATGTTGATTTTAAGAAGGTCTTAATGAGATAACATAAATTTTCAACTGAGCAAGTACAGAGATATGATGTTTTACTTATATTTAAAATAAATACGTTTTATCAGGGTGAAAGAGATCTTGTCTGACTCACTTAAATATTGTGAGAAGATAGGAGCTGGTAGAATTGTGGCTCAAGCACTCATTGTCTAAATCAGAGGTCTCTTAATTGGGGTAAGAGCACCTATGGTATACAAAAGATGAAGGAAATATTAGCACTTATGTTTATATTTATTCCTAAAAATGAATTGAAAATTAAGATTTACTAATATTTGAAATATGAATTGGTACTGGTATCTTTACAAGTTCATTATATCAGATTTCCTGTTTGATAAAGAATGTGTGAGATATCCCAAGAGAAGAATGAAGGTAGTCAATACCAAGAGATTGTTTGTTTGCTTTTAGTGTTTTGGAATGCATTATACTTTACATGTTTCTCAACAGATGGTAGAGTAGATTGAGTTGTGCACCCCAGAAGATGTATGGCCAATTGAATCAGGGTGGGTTTTAATTCTATTACTGGAGTCCTTATAAAGAGAAAGTAACAAGTCACAGGAAGGAGCTGAAGTTAGAAGTCAGTGGAAACAAGAAGAGAAAGTAGAGGACATCACCATGTGACAGGAAAGCTAAGGAACTTAAAAATTGTCAGCCAACCTGAAAGCTACTGACCATGGGAGAATGCAAGCTTCCCAGACTCTGAAACTGAGACAATAAATTTACATTGTTTAAGCCAACCCATTGTGTGGTATTTGTTATAGCAGCATGGAAACTAAGACAGCAGTTTTATGGATTCTGAAATCTAGTTTAATTACGCTAAACTTCCAAAAATGGAAAAATAAATCAAAATGAATCCTGCAAAATAATGCTTGAATGGAGATAATATTTGTAAATACATGTAAGCAACACCCCATCCCCTGAAAAAAAATGTTAGAGCTGAAACTTTTCTTCTTAGAATGGACTTTTTGCCAATCACATTTCAAGGCAGGATCAGTGATAACATAATCAGGTCTGATAAAAAAGGTCAACCAAATTATTTGAAATTATGAAATTATTAATAAAGCTATTTTAAATACTGATTTATATACACAATTGTCAATAACGAACCTCATTCTAAGTATATATTGTGCCTTGAAATGTTAGCTAATAATCATAATGCAAAATGCATAGTTTTTAAAGAAATGGAATTTGTATCTAGATTTTCATCATGCATAAGTATTTATTTTATTATTTATTGTTTATTTTTAATTATTTAATTATTAATAATATGGGTGCTGGATCAAAGATTTGGAGACCCCAGTTAGAAATATTTAATTTTGGATTGTCCTGGGCAAATTGGACGGGGTCTTGCTGAGGCAGAATGGTAGGTACTAAAGTCAAGAGAATATTTCTTAATTTACATGCCCAGAAAGTAAATCTTGAGATATATGGCAAACTTGACAGCGTTCTTTAGCTAAAGACTAATCAACATTCACATATTGACTTTCACTGATCCCCCCAAATTTTCATACCAATAAAGCCAGTTTGGGTAGCTTTAGGGGTGATGCTCTATCTAGTCTCAAGGGAAATAATCCCAGGGATAGATCCTACTAGGAACCCATCTGAAGTTTATGTCTGGGGTCCCATTTCTAAATGTTAGTTTTTGTAAGTTGAAATGGGTCACCATAGATAGTGATCAGGGGTATATGTATTGTCTATCCTTCTAAGTGTGGAATGGTGACAACTCCTTCCTTTTTGTCTCTGTGCTAAACGGGATGCTGTAGGGCACTTGAAAATGGCAGCTCTAGGAGACTTTATTCCAACCTTTATTTTAGGTCAGAGTTGAGTAATAGAGATGCATTTACTCTATCCCACAGGTTGTACCCTCAGAGCACTAATAATACATCTAGCAAACGGGTATAGGACCTCTGGGGTAGGAAACAGCGTGTTTTTCTTAAATGGTTTGGCAAAACCAGCAGCTTGGGCTATATCGAAATATATACCATAGTGACGATAGAACCCTAGACTTGATGTCTGCTGCCCAATAAAGTGAATTGGAGTTTCAGAGAGTGACCCTAGGAGGGAAAAACTGAGTCCTTCCAGTGGGAAGAAGTAAGCTGTCTCCAAAGTCAAGATATTGCTATTCTGGGAGCAATGCCACTACTTAATGGGGTTCTCCCTAGCATATCACCATGCTCTGAAAATAAATTGTGATGATTTTTGGAAACATGAGGAGAAAATGAGCTGTTATGAAAAAAATTGTATCCCCCAAAAGATACGTTCAAGTCTGAACCCTGGTCCCATGAATGTGACCCCATTTGGAAATAAGATCTTTGACGATGTTGTTAGTTAAGATGAAGCTAAACTGGATTAAGTTAGGTCCTTAATTCAAGATGACTTGTGTCCTGATAAGCAGAGGAAATTTGGACATGGTCAGTAAGAGAGAGACAGAGAGAGAGAAGACCATGTGATGTAGGCAGAGATTGAGTTGTGCCACAAACCAGGAATGTCATGGATTATCAGCCAGCCACCACCAGAATCCTGCAGACTTCAGAGGAAGCCTGGCCCTACTGAAGCCTTGGTTTCAGACTCCAGAATGGTGACACAATAAATTTATGTTGTTAAAGCCAATGAGTCCATGGTACTTTGTCACAGTAGCCCTGGCAATCTAAGACATGGGCATAGAGCTAATTCAGTCTTGTTTCTTTTGATCTAAAATGGGAGAGAGTGTGCAGACAAAAATGTGACACAGATATATCAAGCATTCATCGGAAAAGAAAATATGGCCTATCAAGGCAGTTTCATGGTAGACTCATGTATGAAAAGTCATAAATGTATTCACATCTGAAAAGCCACTAAATTTAATTTTATTGACTTTTTACCTCTAGAAAATTTAACTCAACATGTCAGGTATGTTTGACTCGAGATCAGAAAGTGTCCACAATTAAGAGTATTATGAGAAAATGTCTTCTCTACTCTTTTTTTTTTTTTTTTTGATTTCCTGCCCAGAATCAAACTAAAGACAAGATTTTTAAAAATTTTTGTTTATGACAAACTGGATATATTGAAACTGCATAATTTGATAAGTTTTGATATACATATACACCCATGAAAAATCACCAGAATCAAGGTGGAGAACATATTTAATGACTCTCAAAAGTTTCCTTATGCTCCTTTGCAATCCCTCTTCCTACCCATCTCTGCCCCTTCCCAGTCCTCAGGCAACCACTCCCCTGTTTTCTATTCCTAAAGAAGAGTGCATTTTCTAGCATTTTATGCAAACCTGGAACTGTACAGCATTTAATTTTTTTTTTGCCTGGCTTCTTTCACTCAATATAATTATTTTGAGATTCATATGTGTTGTTGCATTTATCAATATAGTTATTCCTACCGCATCACAGGGGTTAGGAGTGTGGCACACCCATCATCTGGAAAAGCCACATAAACTTTTGCCCTCCCTTCATACCAGAGAAGTAGTCTGAATTTTTTCTTTTTCTTTTATGGGGTGTTTACAGCACCATATTGTAAAAATTGGGTTAAGTATTATACAATACTATACATACATTTTATGCATTTCTGAGTTTCTAAACTTTTTCTGTGTCATTTGCTGGCCTCTGTATGTCATCGGTGGCTTCCACAAAACTCCCCAAATTTCACATTTTAATTTCTTATGCCAACCCATGATATATTGAAATCTTGATGGGGAAAGTAACAAAGTAGAAGGGATAACCGTAGTTCATTCCATTTTTATTTCTGAGTAGTATTCCCTTGTATGGAGATATAATAAAAATTTGTTTATCAAAGGGGGGGTGTATTAACTCCTATTGCTGCATAACAAATTACAACAAATTTAGTTCTGAAGTAAACTAAAAGTTTAGTTTAGCTTAAAACAACACAGATTTATTATCTTGCAGTTCCAGAAGTCAGAACTCTAAAAAGTGTTGGCAGGACTGTGTTCCTTCTGGAAAGTCTAGAGCAGCATCCATTTCCTTGCAATCTGTAGCTTCTAGAGGCTGCCTGCATTCCTTGGCTTGTGGTTCCCAACCAGAAATTGAACCTCTGCTTCTGTCATCGCATCTTCTCTGACTCTAACCCTTCCTATAAGGGTCTTGGTGATTACACTGGGCCCATCCAGACAATCCGGGATGGTCTCCCTATCAAAACAAAAACCTTATCTTAATCATATCTGCAAAGTCCATTTTGCCACATAAGGTAACTAAAATTCACAGAATATGGATAGCTCTGGGGAGAACAATGATTCTCCTTACCAGAGAGAGATTTTAAAAGTCAATTAAACACTTTCAAGTAATAAGAATTAGAAATTTTAAGATCATTTTATGTCATCCTTAATGGATTCCTCCAACCGAACACAGTCAATAGAATTTTGTCAAACATGTTGGAAAATCTACTCAGAATAGAAATGACAGCAGAGCTGCTATGTGGGTTTCTTTTCCTTTGCAAATAGTGTCACTGGTAATGATGCTCATGGTTTTACTCCCAATTTCTTAGTGAAGTTGTGGCAGAGACTGTTATCTCCCCTCAATCCACTCTCTTCTTCTTCCTTAGTAACAAAAAAAAAACCATTTTATTTGGCACTTTCAGAGGGCTAATGTACCCAAGTGAAAGACAATGTTTCTTAGTCTCCCTTTGAAAAGGATGTCAATCAATAAGATATACTCAGGAGTCATGAAATGGAGATGCTCTGGGAGAGCTTTTAAATGGAAAATGATGCAGCAGCAAGGTAAACCCATTAAATGCATCCATTATCTCTCATCATGCAGCTCTGATGGCTGGACCTTCAGCAGCTATCTTGTGACCTTGGTCATGGAAGCCACATAGTAAAGATACCAAACAGAAAGTTTAAAGTTGCCTGGGTTCCTGAAACATAGAAGATTTATGTACAAGATCTGAATTGGTGACTTCAGACATATATATATGTGTGTGTATGTGCATATATATGTATGTATTTATGTGAATCAATGAAAACTTTAATTTGTTTAAGAGAATGTAGTGAGGTCTTGTTTATTAGCAGCTGAGTGTAATTCCTAACTGACTATGAACCTTACCTATAAAATGGATCATTGTGTAGTAGAGCACTGAGACAAAGAGCACGTTATCCAATAGTCATCTAAGTTAAGACATTTTTGTCCAAGTACCTCATTTGGTATAAGAATATGCAAATAACTATTTGGCAACTTCCTTTAAATTAGTGTTTACGCAAGACCATGCAAAAGTATAATTTTAATGTTAGTGTACTGTTCTGTTCCCAAATTACCAATCATTAAGGGCATAATAAAGTGGTGATACACTTATCAAGACTCTACCATGGATTGGGCCAGGACCAGGAAAGGGTGAGGATGTAAATTTTAAGGCAACACCAAGAAAAATAATATTTTATTTTTAAAATAATAAAAATAAAGTAAAATAACTTAAAATATCAAATCATCAAACTATGGTGCATAGTCTGGATATGTTTTTGGAAATAAAATTTTGGGCTATAGGTTAGGCAATAAGGAAAAATAAACTGTTCCTAAATTTTGAATCTCTGAATCTGAAGGTAGAATCTGATAAGTGTCCTGCCAATTTGCTTATGTTGTGAAAAAGGCCATGAGATGGTAAAAAGAAGGCAATAGGAAATCACAGCACTCAGTTAAGGGGCATCAAGCTGTCAAGGAGGTGACATCTGAGCAAGGGGAGAAAAGGCATTGTAGACAGGCGACATTGCCAGAGAGCACAAAAGCAATGGTATATTTGGGGAAATGCAATTAGGCAAGTAGGACTGGATCAGAAAAAGTAAAGGAAGCAGGAGCCTGGATTGAGGCTGAAGAAGTAATATGATGGTCCAGAAAGTTATCTTATAGAGTTTAGGTCTTATCCAAGAGGCAATGAAGACTGAAAAATTTAAAATGGGGAATAGCAAAGCCAAATTTCAAAAGATATCTCTGGCAGGAGAGTATAGAATGAATTGTTGAGGGGTAAGTCTAGGCAAGGCAACTGGTGAAAAGACTTTTGCAAATGGTGATTAGGTTCTTCATTAAGGCTGCAGTGGTGAGGTTGGAGAAGAGGGGAAGGATTGCAAGGTATCAAGAAGGTAAGATCAATAACCTGGAAACCTGTTGAGGGTCAAGGGTAAGGATGAGGAAGAGGTAGCTCTGAGGATGCTGGCCAGGCTAACTTGGGACACATCAGCCAGGTAGGTGGGCAGGTTAGTGAGATGAGGAAGATTGTGAGCTGTTGACACCCATGGTGGTCCTATAATTATATTATGTTGCTCTAGATCTGAAGGGGGAGGCTAGGGATAGATGTTTGGAAATTACGAATTGACAGGTAGTTGTTTATGGAATCACATAGGAAAGGATGTGGTTCAACAGATTAATTAGGAAGGCCAACACATCAAGTGCTCTGATGGTCAGACCATGTGTCCACTTGGCTAGGCCGTTATACCAGCTATTTAATCAAATGCTAATCTAAGTGTTGCTGTGAAAGTATTTGTAAATGTGATTAACATCTACAAGCAATTGACTTTAAATAAAGGAGATTACCTTCAGAAATGTGGCCTCATGCAATCAGTTTAAGGCCTTAAGAGTAAAAACAGGATTCCTGGGGAAGAGGACATTCTGTCTCAAGACTGCAGCATAGGAGCCAGTGTAGCTGTGGTTGAGTGGGCATTTCACATGCATGAGGTCCCAGGTTCAATCCCCAGAGTCTCAAGTCTGCCAGCTTGCCCTGTAGATTTTAAGCTTGTCAGTCTCCAAAACTGTGTGAGCCAATTCCTTAAAATAAATCTCTTTTAGGTTCTATTTCTCTGGAGAACCCTGACTGACACAGGGGCTTTAGGGCCAAATGAGAATTATAAAAGCCAACAGGAAGACTTTGGAGAAGACTGTTTAGAATGAGAAGAAAAATTATGTTGAGAATAGATACCCAAATGATATTAACTTCAAAGAATGAATAGATAAAATGTGGAAGACTGAGACAAAAGCATCAGAAGAGAGGCAGGAAGAAAACCAGGGAAGGTGGAAGCAACTGATGAGAGCAGTTCCAAAAAGGAGAGAGTGCAAAAGGTTGCAGGAAGTCAAATAAGTAAAGAATGAGAAGTATCTACTCCTTTGGCACGTGTAGGTAGGTAATTGTGGGAATTGTGCTAATTAGAAAAGGATGTAGACTCCATGATGGGTAGAAGAAGAAATGCTTGTTTGTCTGTTATATTTTGTTAATAATTGTTCACATCTATAGACTGTCAACAAAGGCAAATGAGAAAGAGAAAGTGAATAAATAGAAAGGAGTAATTGAGATTATAAGGCAAATAATGAACAATTGGGAGACAATTCAGAGAACAAGTAGAAGGATTATTCATCAGGTTAGGAGGACACTTCTACTAAAAGATGAAGAAAAGAGGTAAATGTCTATTTTGGCAATATTACTTTCTGAATTTTCTTCGCTCTTTCCTGTTTTGATTTCTCAGTCGTTGTTGGCTTATCTTTCTATTCCCTGTTAGCAAATTGCACCAGGACAAAAATGCAGAAATATATCTTCATTTGTACTTTTCCCTTCCTCCCATATGCAACCTGGCAATATGTCCTTCAGTGCTACCTTTAAAATAAATTTTGGATTCAATCACTCCTTACTCCCTCTACCACCACCAACCCAATTTAGGAGGTCTTTCTCCAGCACTCTTGCTAAAGTCCCCTAATGGATAGAATGAATATAAAGTTAATTTCCAAAATGAAGCAAAACACTTTTGAGATTGATATAGAGTGCTATTTATAATTACAGGGAACTTTAGACAAAACTCAAATTCCCAGACAAATGATCATGCTAGTTAGTAATGGATGCCCCTGTTTCCACTCATATCCCTGTACAGTCCATTCATCAAATGGCTGCCAGATTGAACAGTGGTCAAAGGGTGCAACTCCCCCCAATCCCCCTAGCTTCAAACTTCCTAGGGGCTGCAATAAAACACAGAATTAAAATCAAACTCTGGCCAATAGCCTACAAGACCTGGCATGATCTGCTTACCTCTCCCAACTCATCTCAGAACCCACGTCTCCTCTTTCTTGCCTTCTTTGGTCTCTTGCTTCCTTTGTGTGCCTTAAACATACCAAACTCTTTTCCACCTCAGGGCTTTTGCATTTGTTCTTCCCTCTGCGTAATGTATGTTTTCTCAGGCTCTTCCTAGGGGTAGCTGTCCCTAAGAAGCCATGTCCAAGTCCAAGCTCTGAGGTCCACCTCCTCAGAATGTGCCTCCGTCACCACACAGAATAACACATTTCTTACCACCCATGCACTATTTACCTCACCACTTATTTCCTCTACAGCTCTTGCCACAACTTGTTATTACTTAATTATGTCTACTTCTTTGTATTTGTCTTCCCTCACCAAAAAGTAAGTTCCATGAGGTTAAGAATCCTGTATGTTTCATTGATCATTTTGTTCCAGTGCCTAAGATAGTATCTGCAAATAATAAAAATCCACCACATCTTTTTTAATGAATGGACAGGTGCATGCAGATAATTATATCACTGATATATCAATTAAATCAGGAAGATGAGATAATCCACTCTATTTTATCTGAGGATCAAAGGATAAGAAAAGGATAGAAAGGAAAATCAATCTATTAAATTTACATGGAATAGTCCAAAAATGGATATAGAAAGTTCAGAAACAGGTAGACATATTTTACAGCCACATGATTAATGACAAAGGTAAACACTATGGTATAATGGGGGGAAAGAACTATTGTTTTACTAAGTCATGTTGGGTCACGTAAATCCATGTTTACAAAAAAGCTGTAACTTGACCCTGACCTTACAACATACAAAAAATCAGTATCAAATGGATTGAAGATATAAATGTGAAGGAGAAATTATAAAAATTTTACATGAAAGCATGTGATAACATCTTCATTATCTTGAAGAATGCAAACAGTTCTTATTGGGCCCATAAAAATTATAACATGGGCTGCATTAGAATTACAAACTTGGGTTCATAAAAAATGCCATGAAGAAACTCTTAAGATGTTTTCAGAGTGGAAGAAAATACTTACAATGTGTTATGTGTTACATGTATCCAGAATACATTAAAAAATCCTCAGATCAATAAGGACAGATAGACAACTTAGTAGAAAGAGTATAGGCAAAAGACTTGAATAGACACACCCCAAGAGGGGATATTCCAATGAAATTATGAAAAAGTGCTCAATTATAGTCATTGTCTTAGTTTGCTAGGGTTGCAGTAACGACATACCACTAGTTAGCTTAAACAACAGAAACTTATCTCGTGTTTCTGGAGGCTAGAGGTCCCAAATCAAGGTGATCTCAGGGCCATGCTTCTTCTTGACTCGGTAGGGTTTTGGCGGTGACCGGCAATCCACGATGTTCCTTGGCCTGTGGCATAACTCTTTCTCTGCCTCTATCACATGACCATCTCTCTCTGTGCCTCTGTCTTACTAAACTGCATGCCAAATTTTCTTTGCTTATAAGGACACCAGTCATATTGTATTAAGGACCTGTCCCAATCCAGTTTAGCCTCATCTTATCTAATAACACCTTCAAAAATCCTAGTTACAAATAAGTTGCTGGTCACAGGACTGAGGGTTAGGACTTGAACATGTCTTTCAGGGTGACACAGTTCAATCCATAGGAGTCACCAGGGAAATTAAAATTAAAATTAAAATGTGATGAGTTTTAATGCAAATTAAAGATTAATTGTTATGCTACAATACACCCTCTACAAGAGCTAACATGAAAAAGACAAAAAACACTAGGTATTCACTGAATAAAGTGTAAACTGGTACACTCACATTGGAAAGTGATCAGCAATATAGCTGATCATTTGCTGATCATTTGCAGACCACATGGTATGATGATTGTACTCCTAGGTATACACCCATCAGAAATATACAATTCTGTTCATCTAAAGATGTATTCTAGAATTTTCATAGGGAATACTATTTTTAATACTCCCAAGCTAGAAGCATCCTAAACATCTTTCTGTAGTATTATGGACAAATATGTTATGGTGAGTTCATAAATTGAAATACCATACAGCATTAAAAATTACACAACAATATTGATGAATGTTAGTTTTGAACTAGAGAAGCCAGAGACAAAATATCATATACTGTCTGAGATAAAGTTAAAATAATAAAAGAAGACAATAAAATGTGAAATTAACCTGTACTGTTTGAAGTCAGATGGGTTAGGGAGCAAAGGGGGCTTCTGGATTGTCAGTAAAGTTTGGTTTCCTGGTTAAAGTGCTGGATACACAGGCATAATAAATTGCTGAAAATACATCAAGCTGTAAACTTTTCTGTACTTTTTCTTATATCACATTATTCTTCAATAAAAAAGTAATTTAAAAAATTAGGTGTATGTGGCAGGGTACGAGGATTGAGAATGCTTGAAGTAGCTGACATTTGCAACTGTAAAAGGGAGCTAAATGAAAAGATTGTCAAGCAAGGTAAGGTGGCAAGGTGAGGCTGGAGACTTGGAATTTATTGTTGCCCAAAGTGCACAGCCATGGGATTGTCTCCAATCTCATTTCAGCAACTCTGGTTTGAGAGTAGAGGAGATAGGACATTACAGATTCAGGTTGGAGCATTTTTCAGGGCATATTGGCAGAAGGTTGAAGGCGCAAGGGAGTCAAAGTTGTTAACAGATACATTCATGTTAGTGGACTTAGACTGGATAGGAAGAAAGAGAGGCTGTTGATGGATTGAGGAAAGATAGGAAGTTAAGAGTCTAAGGTTTTTACTGGCTTGAATTATTGTTATAGTATGAGTAAATAAGGAATAGGTGGTAATGCAAATGGGGATGTACAGCTAAAAAGTTCAGAAATGGAGCAGTTTTACATGATTACAAGGTCCAGGGTGGCACTATGGGTTTAAGGGGCTAGAGCTAGGTGGATATGAAAGTCACTGTGGTTGAAAAGCTCAAACACAATCAATTGAGCTAGTCATGTGCATGCACATTGCACTAAGAAAAATGGAGTGGAGGGGAGGAGCATGGATATAGCGTTGCATTCTCTAATAAATGTAGAGAAATGACCAGGAGGCCCTACAACTCTGGGTTGTAGATCCAAATGACCAGATACAGAAGGAGGCTGGCTATGCATATGATTTAACCATTCCTACGACTGTGCTACCATTTCAGAGGGGTGGGATGCTAGTGGAAGAGGAAAAGATGGTTTACGGCCAAAGCAAAGGAGTGGGAGCATGAGTGGAAGATACACTTTGGGCTCCGATTACGCATGACAAGGGTGTTAAGCATGGTGGTACTGCTGTACCTCAAGGTTCCGTGTAACGCTACCGTTTAGTCAGTTCAGCACTTCTCCGGGGCCAGGTTCCGGGTGGGCCAGATAATCCATGAGGTGGGTAGATGGATGGACGGTCCTCAGCATCCCAAAAGAACGTCAGTGAGAATTCCTTATGTTGCCCCTAAAGAAATTCTAGACTACATCTAGAAGTGGCAGATGATTCAGTTATTGGGGGTATATGCCTTCTTTGTACATTGTAGCAAATTTTGTTGGGTGGGGAAATTTGAACTTTTTTTTTGGAAGGAGCCAGAGAATTGTAAACTAGTGTTTAGAGTCACTGTGCTAGGTATGTGATTTCTGATTCCCTGTTGAGATGATAGCTGGCAGCCAGGAGAAGCGACCTTCCCCAACACTGGAGCAAAATGCAAGCCGGGAATCCACTTGGGCGTGTGCTGAAGAAGAGAAACCAAACAAGGTAGAAGCCAGGCTGGGTCTGCGGCAACAGTCCATAGTTCTCCCAAAAGGGCGGTTTACTTGTTTCTGGGGCTAATGGAATTTCCTCTGGCAACCCTTACACATTACTGCCCATTGTTTTCTTAAAGACCTTGACCAGCACCCTGGGAGGGTAAGGATATGAACTGCTCCCAGGGGCAAAATCATTGCCCTTCCTGCAGTCTAAAGAGTGCTCAGAATCAGACTTGGGAGTTCATGTTATGTCTCTTCAGAGTGGATGGAAGATGAATTTCCTAAATGCCCCATCATTGCGTTTCTATTAGTTCGCCATGCTAGAGACCAGACAGCAAGACATTTGGCCACATCTGGGTGCCCCATAACAAAAGCCTTCTGGAACCACATGACTAAAATTATGAGGGGAATGGGGTGGACTGAAGAGTCAAAACCAGGATTTAAGAAGACTTATAAAGACAGAAAGGTAATAACTACCTACTTAAGAGTAAAGACTCCTGGGAGGACTATGCATCTTTATAGGGCTCAGGAAAATCTTTGTCCAGGAGGTAAGATGTTAGAATGGGCTGGAAAGGGAGGTGATACATGACAAAACATTAAAGAATGACTGGCATACTGAGTGTGTAAAGAAAATGGAAAGCAACATCTTTGGAAAATTCTGTCATTATTTTCTAAGGAAAAAGCATACGTATTTCATTAAGTTGGGATTCCAAAATTCTGACTATGCATAAATTATAGAATAATGGTGCAAGAAATTATGGATTTGGTTCTAAAAAAAAAAATCTGCAATCTTAGTTGTTTCTTGAGAAAAGATTGTGACCAGAAAGGCCACTGAAGCGACTTGCATAAGGAACAAAAGTATTCTGAAGAGGCCAGCAAAAATGACTCCTCCCTCCTGGCTGCCCGTGAGGAGGGCCTGGCATGCACTCTCGTCTCTTTTTCTGCCTTCTTGGACTGCATTTAAATCAGTAAATAAAAATGTAAGGAAGTTCAAGCACTTCATCAATTTGAAGTGTTTAATGAGAAGTTCCAGGGTGCTATATCAGGCTGTGGACGCTGGTTCAACTCCTCCACTCAATTTCTAGCAGCCTAATTTATATTGTGGCAATAGTTTTAGTTTCAAGGTAGCTATGGTGACCTTTTCTAACCCCACGTTAATTATCCTATGCCCCAAGTTTTCAGTTTTGTGTGATGTCTTTCAGGTTTTAAGATAATTTTTGTACTTTATCTGTGATATCCAAGAATATTTTATTCCTCATGCCGTAAAAATCATGTAATTGTTTCTTTATCTTTGCTGCTTTTAATGTCCACACAACATCCATCTTTCTAATAGCTAAAAATTAAATGTGACATTGTGTTTTGTATGTGCAAGGAGTTCAGCTATGATTAAGTGGCAAAGACTAGAAAATGTTCTCTTGGCGAAACCACTAACAAAGCATTATTTGGCTTTTCAGTGTGGAGAATGAATGTTGCATTTTATTCCTTTCCATCATCACCCTTAGAATTGCATCTTTTTGCAGTAGCATCAAGAATAATACAAGGTCATTTCTAAAGTGCTTGCTTTTCTTAGCTTTGTTCACCTTTCCTCTTCTGGAGGGAGGTTGTGTGCCTGAATTGTGACCCAAGTGTCTCCAATGTGCCCAGAACCTCCCCTGTAATTACTCAGGTGGACATATACAAATGGAATAAATGCACAGAAGTTTGTGGTTTCCGTTAAGTGCATCCATTGTTGGAATCTTCATTATCCCTACCATTTAAAGGCTATGTGCTTTTTAAGTTAGGTAGCACTTTCTAAGTCAGAAGCAAAATGAAAGCATTGGAAACTTAATTTCAAATAGAAGCTGTTGACCCACTCTCTCCTTACCCTAACTTTATTTATTTATTTATTTATTTATTTATTTATTTATTTAAAGATTTATTTTTTATTTATTGCATATCCCCCCGCCCCCCACCTTTCTGCTTGCTCTTGCTGTGTGTCCATTCCTGTGTTCCTCTCTGTCCTCTTTGTCTCCCCCCGTTGCGGCAATGCGCTGAGACTGGTCACCGCACAGGTGGCTTTGCCCCACTTGTGGGTGGCTTCTGCTTCCATTCATGGCCGACTCTGCTTCAGTTCACGGGTGGCTGGCTGCGCTCCGTTCGCAGGCAACCTGCCCTGCCCGTGGAAGCTTTGCCCTGTCCGTGGCAGCTTTTTGCCCTGCCCACGGTGGCTCCGTCCGCCCACGGTGGCTTGCCCTTCTTAAGGCGGTCTGCCCACTAGGAGAGGTCCCCGGGAACCGAACCCGGGGCCTCCCATGTGGTATACCGGCACCCTATCCACTGGGCTATACCGCCGGCCCCTGACCCTAACTTTAAAGAGTACGCTTAATACTTATATTTTCCACTCTCTGAGATTTCCTTCCCTTACTATGGTACATAGATAATGGGTCCTTTCCCTT
>PVKH010008293.1:0-19593 GCA_004027955.1 Chaetophractus vellerosus | reverse complement strand
TAGATCAAGCCCAGGCAGCCACCCTATAGGGGCCCAGACAGCTCCTTTCCTGAAGTATCTCTGCCTCCTTCTGCATATAAAAACCCAGTCCCCACCCTTCTGGGAATTGTGACTGTTGGAATGATTCTTATCCAATAGTGACATGCAATGGTGGCCTCTTTTTCCACACTATAGTTATTGATGCTTTAACACCTTGCCTGGAATAAACAGAAACACTGACAATTGTATGCATAAAATCACTGAGGGTCCCCATCTGCCCTTCTCCGTGATCTAGGGATTAGTGGCCTCGCATCCTTAGGTCAAGGGTGTCATCAGGCCCATGTAGTTTCCATTGACCAGCAATCCTGTGGTCTTCCCCTGCCATTCTCCTTCCAGAGGCCTCCCTAGGACTTTCTTAACCAGAGTCAGATCTCAATGAAGACATATATAGAAGGGCAGCCCTGGGATAAAATTCTCATCCTCAAATATTTTGTCACCATGGACACTTTGCCTAAAATACTCATTGAATTTAACCCTGGAGATTGTCCAGCTTTGAGTAAATCTTTGTAAGTTTCTTCAGAATTGGTGCCTGAGTAGACTCCCACTTTTACAGAAGGGAAGTACCCAGTGATGAGATGGCTCATGGAAGTAGGTGACCACATGTCCTGGGAAAGGTGCTCACATGAGGATGTAGGTGTCCTTCCCTGTGGCATTCACCTTAGGAACTACTTACCTGTAGAGACCAGGCCTCATAAGATTATCCCATAGGAAGCTTCTGAGCTCAGATGGAAGGATGTCAGTTTAGTATGTGTTCCTGGAGGTGGCTCTAACCCAGTTCTGTTGGTTACTTGTGAATAATTTCTTGTAGATGATTGAGGGATTTTTTCATTACTTCAAATACAATCCCTAGACTGTGCTCCTAAACCCACTAGCAGATTTTACTCACCTCTTTCAAATGTAAATGTCCTAAAAGCCAGAAGCTTCAGTGTAGATGAAACTGGGATATAGCCACAGGCTCCTCTCCACTCAAAGCCTTCTTCCAACTACCACACTCCCAGGTGGCAGGTTAAAAATTGCAGGGCCTCTGAGAAACTCCCCAGTTTAGGGCCATCCCATTCCTCACTTTTCCTATCCCCATTTGAGAATCACTGGCATGTAGGCAGACATTTAGCTTCTAGCCAGATGAAAGTTCTAGCTCTCTGTGGACATTTCCTGAAAGGACAGGGCAGAGGGTTGATAGGCAGGAGGGAGGGAGGTCTCTGGAGGACACAGCCTCCACAGAGGGAGCCAAGTAGCTGGTGGGCATGAGGGTCATATGGAGTGGTGGACCAGGGCTATGTCACAGATGTCTAATATTGATGTCCCTGGTGCCACAGTAATAGACTGGCCCTGGAAACCTCAGCTGGTGTAAAATGTGGACAGAGGGGTCTGAATGCAGGGAGGATGCTCCCCAGCTCCTGCTCCTCCTTCCTGACTCCCTATCACATGTTCCCCAGCTGGGACCTACCCCCTCTATGAATCTGGGTCAAGGATACAGGTCTCTGCTCCCCTCTCACACCCACCCTCTCTATCCTTTGGGCAGTAAAGAAAAAAGCAGAGGAATACCCACCAAAGTCCCTTTGGAGTCAGAAAGGAAACACCACAATTCACATGCTTATGGTCCACAGGAAGCACTTTGGGAGAATGACAAACTGTAGGGAATTTAAATGGAGGATTTTGGAGTTGGCCCAGAAGACATGACCTCTAGAAGGCAGTAACACACAATCTAGACATAGGGGGTTTGCTGTTGACTGCTTTCTAGGCAGGGACTCCTGAAGGAAATGTCCAAAGGCCACATGTCATAAGGAATTCCCTGAATGGGAAGCAGGGCCAGGGTGTCCAAGGCAGCTTGGGACTTTATAAGTATCCACGCCTAGCCTATAAATTGCCTATGTTGTGCCAGTTTCCTGGGGTATGCAAAAATGGTTAATACTAAATGGCTAAAAAATTTTTGTTGAGCTAATTTTAAGACAATATGATTTGTAATTATTTGAGCTTGGCTGTGCCCCAAAGATTTCTATATAACTTCATTTCCTCATAGGTATATTCTCGAGATAGTTTTCTGTAAAAGGGACACCTAGACAAGCCAGCTTTGAGAGTTTTAAAGCTCCTCTGTCTGAAATGTCTCATCAGTATTACCAACTGTTATGTTAAGCCCCTCCCACAAATGAATTTGTCCCTGTCTCTATTTTGGATGAGGGTTTTCCATTGTGGAGGGATTCTTTCCAGGGGAAGCCTCCTCCTAAGGAAGCATCCACAAGGGCTGGTGCACAGGATGGCACACCACTTGGAAGGTCTTTCATTTCTTGGTAGGTAGAGGTTTGTTTATTAAGAGACAGTTTTTGGCCAAGTATTGCCATTTATAATGGCTTCCTAATTATTTTTAAAGCCAACTGACTTGTCTAAAGTAAATTCTCTCAGGGACTCCTAAATCAGGGCAAAGTCCCACCTGGATCCCTTGTGACACATTCTACCCTGGTCTCCAAGGCAAGCCCCTATCTCCTACCTAAGACTGTTGCCTAAATAAGGCTTACTACAGGCCCTGGGTCCAGTTAGTGCTAAACTAACTGTGGATATACATACTTATAGAAACATCTACACCAACATTGATGTCTACATTTTTATTTGTCTATACATATTAACTTAAATGTCCACAACATGGCTTCTGTATCATTCTGTTGTCAGATGCTCTGAAACAATTGTACATACTTTTATTTTTATGTAAACATGACAATTTATAACAGCTTTCCCATTCCTCTTGTCCCTTTTATTCCCTACCCCACACACCCCTCCCTCAGCCTAGGGCAAATGCTATTTTTGGTACGTAGAATCCTACCCATTCTGTGTCTTTTCTCACCAGCATTTCCCTCAGCAGTCTCCTTCTCTGAGCCCCTTGTGAAGGGCTGACAGTTACCCATGTCCTCTATGGGGTCCTGGTTTCTCCCAGACTCCCCAGATACTCAGTGCCCCCTTTTGCAGGTCTAATGATTGGGCAGAAGATGCAGATTAATGCCATGTTGTGGCCATAGGGTCATGTTAGGCCTAGGCATCCCTGTTAGTCCTGATGATGATAAGGATGTAGTTAGAAACCCAAACTACTTTCAGAGGTTTTTGCCTTTTGGTAGATATTTTACTTAGAAGATTTCTATGAACAGGAAATCCAGTTAGGAGAGTTTGGTATAAAAATGAAATAACAAATTGGTGTATTGTAGTCAAGGAAATAATAAAACAGAGGAATTTTTGTGACTGGGACAGCTAGCTAAGTGGCCTTGAATTGTTTTTTTTTTCAAAGATTTATTTTTTATATACTTATCCCCCCCTTGAAGCTTGTGCTCACTGTGTCCATTCACTGTGCATTTTTCTGTGTCTGCTTGTCTCCCTTGTTGTGCCAACTTGCTGCACTAGCTCTCCATACCATGTGGATCAACTCTTTGCACCATATGGGCCTGCTTACCTTCAACAGGAGGCCCTGAGAATCAAACCCAGGGTCTCCCATATGGTAGATAGGAGCCATATGACTTTAGCCACATCCACTTCCATGAATAGTTTTTTTTTTTTTTTGAGATCCCAGGATGAGGTATTGAGTCTGGGACCTCATATGTGGGAAGCACAGCCTTACCACATACCAGGAGATGTGTGGAGAAGATGTAGAGAAAGGCAGAGGAATGCCCATTCACTACTGGTGGGATTGTAAAATGACAGAGGACACTGGCCACCAATATGGAAGAGAGGTTGTTGGTTCTTCAGGAAGCTAAGTATGGATTTCCACCCATGCTCACAGAGGCATGATTTAGAAACACCACCTGATGTGAAGAGGGATGAATCCTAAAGAGGGAATGAGAACCAGCTTAGGTCCAGGGCACCTGGTCTGACCCATAGCCTGCCATTCACCATTCCTGCTCTTTCCCAGCCCAAGCCCCAGGCCTCTCCACTTGCAATACCCCAGATCACCACATTTGCTTTCTGATGTATGTATTATTATTGAAAGTGATCCTGTCCTTTTTCAGATCCAAGGACTACTGTATCCTGTGGTTCTCAATAGGTATGTATCCCTCAGATGAAATAAACATTTTCAGTGTCCAGTGTCCATGTTAGGAAGCCACTGAGTTTTGTATTTTCTCATTAAGAGAACAAAAGATAAATTATTTACTTCATTTCACATTTTATTTGGAGATTTTCAGAAGGAATAAAAGCCATATTACATAGTTATCATGTCTTTCTGAGTGCTAATTTTGTTTAATTCATCTTCCTACTTCCTCACCAGTCTGAACAAAGAACCTCCTCAATTTCCCATTCCCACACCACTTGTGCATTCTATGAAAAGACAGGGAACCTATGTATGTCTCAATCTCTATCATCATTTTTAACCTTTTCCCATTTGTCATGATGCCACATAATTTGGTGGCTCCCTAATACACACACAGAAGATAAAAATAATAGCAATTAAAAACAACTTCATAAATGGAGCACTGATGGCCAATGGCTGCTTTGCTGGCCAATGCTGCCCTATACACTAGGCAACCAAAGGAAAATGGTGGGTTGGAAAAGAGGAGTTAACACCAGTGTACATGCAGCCCTCTGCAAGGGGTACTGTATATAATTAGACTGCAAGAGATGAAGAGAACTCATTTTCAAAAACAGATGTGATAGCCAAGAAAGATAACAGAAACTTGCCAAGCCAAGAGCCAGGCTTTCCAATTTATTCAATCTGAAATGTGCCAAAGCATTTCAGAAATATTCCTTGAAGAAATACAACTCAATGAAGGATATCCTAGCTCCAGGTGAATAGGATAAAGCCATGGATCGTTTTGCCAATGCCACTGGCCTGTGTGACCAGCCACAGCTGTGATGGCTAATTTTACCACAAACTCTTCCATCACCTGGGTTCCAGGTGCTTCTGACTAAGCTCCTGACAGTCCTTCAAGCTCAGAGCTTTGTGTAAGATGATGTGGAATGAAAAACAAATGTGGGGATCCTAAAATCTCAATTGAAAGTATTTTAAAAATTATCAGAAGATGAAAACTCTGGCAGAATAAAATCAACTGTGCTTGATACAGACTCAAGAACCACTGAAACCAGCACAGGTTAATTTTTTCTTAATTTGTATAAATCCACTTGTCTCTTTTATTTATTTTTCCCAGTGAAAAGTGTATTTTGATGAGGCATTTGTATATTATAAATATAAAATTTTTTAGTTATGGAAATTTGAAATACTGTGGTTTTTGTGTTTTCCTAAAATGTGCCATTAAGCTATACATACATGTAACGATTCTTAGGGTAAAATATCAAGAGCTCCATTTTGAAAGAGAGGGAAAACATATATTTATAAATATATGACAAAGTTGAGGAACGTATATTTTTAAAGTGAGTACAGTTTGATACATATAGTTTGATATATATGAAAAATTGAATGAAGTCATGATTGTTTATCCAAACTGAGCATTTAAATATTTTGAGAGATTAAAAAAAATTATAATGGAAAATCTGTCTTTCTATTCACTGATTATGTTGCAGTGGTCTCCACACCTCTCTTTATAATTCTGGTTTTCAAAAAACTGTCATATCTGATGTTTTAGTCAGCAACAAGGGTGCCTTTTGAAATATACCAAAATTGGTCAGTCTTTATAAAGGGTATTTATTTGGGGTAGAAACTTACAGTTACCAGGCCACAAAACATAAATTTCTTCCCTCACCAAAGTCCACATGTTGGAGCAAGACAGCTGCCGACGTCTCCAGGGTTCAGGCTTCTGGGTTCCTCTGTTCCCGGGGGCTGCATTTCTCTCTGGGATTAGCTTCTGTCTCCTCCACAAGTTCAGCTGTAGATCATGAGGCTCTCTATGCTTTTGTGTCTCTCCAAAAGGCCAGCTGGGGACTATTGGGTGAACGGCTCACTTATCTTCTCCTCCAGTGCTTCTCTGCAACATCAGAACTGCTTCTCAAATCTGCTTCTCTCATCACTGCTGCCTTTTGTCTAGCCTTTTATACTTGAGACCACACCCACTGAGGGGTGGAGCTCAAGGTCCCACTGATGTGGCAGTTAACACCCTAATCATAAACTAATCATGCTGAGATGAACAGATCAGTTTACAAGCATAATCCAATTTATATTTTTGGAATTCATAATTAAATAAAACTGTCAAACCATTACATCTGTGATATCAGGTACAAGAGGTATCCTAAAACAAGAAAAGAGAGAGAGTTTTTGAGAGCATCTGTATCTATGATCTGTAAATTATTTTTGAAATATCAAGTTCATGTCAAAATAAAAATCTATTTAATTGTTGATATCTTACCAGATAATAACATTTCTTAGTTTTTCATTTTACCATATACTTTGCCACCAAAAATAGTTGAAAGGGGCTTTCCTTTTTGTTTCTATATTCTTTACCTTGTTGTTTATGTTATTGAGGATTGTCAGGCAATATTTGCAAGTGTCTTTCTTAAGTAATTTAAAAAATCTTTTTGTGTATGTTAATGTTTACCAGTTTTTATTTTGTTACAGTTTTTTGGAAGAAAAGAGTTTTTGAAATTACTGTTGTAAGATGTAATATAAAATGTATATACTCTAAACTGACATCGGCCTTTTTAAAGAATGAATTATTTGTTTGGCTTATTTTTCAGAGGTTCAGGTTAGTAACCATGAAACTAGGTTACCTGCACATGAAAACTGAAAAGGTAAAAATATAAAGTTATTGTGGTGTTACTTTTTCTGACTAATGCCAGTTAGTTTATGGAGAGATGTTATTTTAGGCTACAGTAGGATATTTGAATATTTTAAGTACTTATGAAACCTAATACTCTACAAATTATTTTTTAAATACTTTTTCTTCAGATGTGGCTGTAAAAGCCAAGAAAATTGGTTTTGATTTCAGTGTTTAATTGCATTTTTAACTTCAGGTTGGTGGGAATAAAGGTTTGAGGAAATTTGTGGAAGAAATCACTAAGATAAAACCCTCAACACATTCTTCTTTACAAGCTAAATTATATAGAAGTGAGTGGAGAGGGAATTTATCAGGATACTAATGTAATGGGTCTGTGACTTAACAGTGGCAGCTTGAAAATCACAATGTGTAAAATTATCTTGAATGGGAGGAGGCCTATAATGTTGTGTTTGGAATAACAAGGGTCTGTCATGTATCTCATTGTTTTCAGTTTCTCTTCATCCTTTTGTAATTGCCCTTATAGCAAAATCTAATCTATTAAGCAGCTTCTGGCTATGGTTACCATGATAAGAAACATATTATAGCAATTCTCTAGCTTTTGAGTGGTTTTTTAAACACCTAGTTTTTCTACACACTCTAAGTCAGATTACAAATGCATTCTGGTATATTAAATTATCCCACAGTTGTAAGCATACCAAAGAGAAACAAAAGAAATCAAGGAAATGAGTAGTGTCTTCTGCCTCCTCCTCCCCCCACCCCTAAAAGATTAGTTGAACTTCCCTTAACTGCACATAAAGCAAAAGAAATTCTAGTAAATGTGTATTTCTTGCTTCCTTCATATTCACAATGTTTATCTCCATCTCACTACCTCCAGAAGGAGGCAGTTTAAAGAGTGTTCACTAAGTGACTACTGTTAAATGCTATTCTTACATTTATTGTGTGTGTTTTTGGGTGAGTATTGACCTTGTTGCTTTAAATCTGAGTCCATATATTATGGTCATTGAAATTATTCTCTTTGATGTTAGAAATTTATTTTACAGAATTGTGCTAAGACACTTAGAAAAAGAAAATGGAAATGATGTGGTAAAAACCAGGTTGGGTCCAAAACTTATTTAGACATCATTTGGCTGTTATACTTTTCTTTTAAAACTGCAAGAATTTATTTATTTGTATCACTCTGCTCTGGAACTGTAGTTATGTGAATGCTATAAGTTATATAAATGCCATAAGTTATATAAATTTTTAATTTTTTCAAAATAAAATTATTATTTAGTTATCCACTAAAAAATGGAAGGCAGGTAGCAAAATTTAAACCAATTACAGGCCCAGGGTGAGCTCAATACCCTGAGGAAGAGGTAGGGTGAGGTTGGTGGAGAGGGTGGAATATTATTCAGGTGTAAAAAGGAAGAAGCCCTGATGCAAGAGACAACATGGATGAAACTTGAGGACATTATGCTGAATGAAATAATCTAGTTACAAAAAGACAAATATTGAATGACCTCAATGCTATTGAGAGAAATAGAGAAAAGGTGGTCTTTTCTCAAACTGAATTCCCTGCTCCCCATCTACTTCACCCTCCTACATTCCTGTCTAGGTCCTATCTAAACTTCCCACATTTTTACTTGAATCCTAATCACAACAAGTTAAACCATGCTTTTCTGCACTCCCCACCTGTAGTCCATCTCCCCAAACCCCATGTCAGTAAGGGTGTCACTCCATGATTGTGCTAGTTTTCATGCTTAAGATTGTAAGCCCTTACTCCCCAGGCAATGGGGAAATCGGTGAGGCAGGGAGGGAGGTAACTGGGACATTGTGTCAGGGTCAACATATGTTCTTTGCTCTCACACTGAGCATGCACATTCACTCTGCTTTCATTAGCCTGGGTATGCACCCTTTCTCATGAGGAAGAAATAAATTACTGCTGCTTCTATTCCAATTCTCTGTCTTCAGAACTTTTATTTTGAGTGAGTGGTCATGGTTCCACACACTATGAAATAAGTATAAAGTATAAATCTATAGAGATAGAATCTAGAATATAGGCTACCAGGGGATATATTGATTGGGTCAGGGAATAAGGAGCTAATGCTTAATTTGTACAGAATTTCTATTTAGATTGATTGGAAAGATTTGGAATTGGAAAATAAAAAGTGAAAATTCAGGGGAGGGGTAAGGGTATATGGCAAACCTCTATACTTTCAATGTAACTTTTCTGAAATCTAAAACTTCCCTAAAATAAATATAATAGTTGATTATATGAAGTTTAAAAAAGTAAAAAAAAACTTAAGAGTAGAAGGGAATTTCCTTAAACAGATTAAGCTTGTCTAATATGAACCTATGCTAATGACCATACTTAACATAGGATTTTGGGGAGATCAGCTTCTCCCCAGGAATCAGAACCAAAGAAGACTACTCTCATCACTTCTATTTTACCTTATAGTGGAAGGCCAGTCAGGGCAATAGGGCAACTAGAATGAAATGAAAATATTAGATATTCATGGATGCTGTTATTACATGAATGGAAAATCCACAACAATTTACAAATATTACTATCAGTAAGAGAACACAGCATGTCTCTTGGTACAGGCTCAACAAATAAAATCAACATTATTTCTGTACTCCAGCAACAACTAGAAAATAAAGGGCAATACCAGACTGGGACAAAATATCATAGCAAATAAACCAATAAAGAATTCATTTACAAAATACCTAAACACAATATGAAAATCATAAATGACTAAAGAGAGAATGGAGAGAGTATATGAAGAAAAGGAAACATACAAGGACCAATAAACATAACAAACAGGAAGGAGTTGGACTCTCATCCTCCAGTGGACTGAGTTGTTCACAAATAGACAGGCAGGAGTCTCTCAAGGCCATGGGTGTTTCCTAATAGGGGAAGAAAAGCCAGTGTGTCAAGACCTCAGTCTTCTTGCATATAACTATGAATCTTGTCATGCAAGGAGTGAAGCCAGGGGTCACTGTGGACCCCAAGGGGAGGGGGAGGGAGGAATAGAATAGAATAAAATTGATCAAACAGGGGGTATTTAGTGGGCAGTGGAGGTGTTCTATATGATCTTACAATGATGGACACAGGACATGGTAAATATCATCAAAATTTATAAGGTGTATGTTCCAAAATGTAAACCATAATGTAAGCCATTGGCCATGTTATGTAGCTGTTTCCCTATTTGTATATCAGTTATAAAAAAGGTACCATCCACATAGAAAAAGGTATTAATATGGGGAGGAGGAAAGGGGAAGCATGTTGGGTATATGAGAGTCTCCTTTATTCTGTGTTTGACTTTGCTGTGACCTAAAACTTCTTTGAAACAAAATGAAATATAGTGAGATAGTGTGGAATGAGTGGGGTAAGGTGCTATGGTACAGACAGGACACCAGATATTGCAGTGATAAAAGGCAAAATGTCAAAAAATTTTTTTAAAATATTTTTCTCTTTTTATTACCCCAATTTTTTAATTTTAATTTTAGTTTTTTAAAATTTTATATATTTTATTTCTTATATTTAAACTTATTATTGTTTCATTTTCCTATTTATTGTATTTGGCTATTGTAATTGCTTCATTTTTTAGGATGCTTTGGATTACAGAAAGGTTACAACTGGGGCAGGGAAGGATTGGTGGTGTGGGGTGTAAGTGATGGGGACTGCATGGGATGGAATTCACCTAAACATAAATATAAGATATCTAAAAATGTTCAAATATTCACAGGGCATTGTCACAATGGGTGGAGACTCACACAATAACCAAGAGTAAGCTCCAATCCTGGGGAGCTCTGCCACATTCTCTAATGGAGCAAGAACAGCCTCCAAGTACAGGGGCAGTGACTTGTGAAGAAGGACAATCCACTGATGGGCCCTTGATATTGATGACTATGCTTATAATATTTTTCTCTTGATATTGAAACTTAGCCTATTGGTATTGGGTGCATAAGGGTTGCCTCCTGAGAGCCTCCTTGTTGCTCAAATGCGGCCTCTCTCTAAGCTAAACTCAGCATATGAATGCATTACCTTTCCCCCAAGCATGGGACATGACTCCTGGGCACTGAGGGATTGTAACCAAACACCAACCAACAATGCAACTGGAAAAAGACCTCAAATAAAAGGGGGAATAGTTAAGGACAAATGAGTTTATATGGCCAAGAGAGTTCAAAGTGATTTGGGAGTTCATCCCAGAGGTAAAGCTTACACATATCTCAGCAAGATCTTGTAGACTTCCAATGTGGATACTACCCCAAATAGTGGGATCCTGAGGGCTCTGGAGACACCTAGATCCGATGGTCAGGGTGGATAGCTCTGGAGTTTGGTGCCTTTCCATTGGGCCCTACCTTGGAGTTTGTGCTCCTGAGAGTGACAGAGTTGGACTCAATTATGTCTTCCCTGCACATGGCTCATCTGTTCCTTCTATTCAAACCTATGTTTGGTGCTGGAGTTTGTAGATGTACATCCAGAGACTTGAGGCTTTGGGCTTCCCATGTGCCACCTTGGCCCAGATCCTCAGCAGAGTTGCAGCACCTACTCTACAGCTCATTGGACGTACACTGGACAACTAACAAGGAAATGATGATGGACAATGGCCATCCAATGAAATGGAGAGAGTCTGAAGTTGCAAGCATGATAGCTTCACCCATCCTCCCCATGGGAAATAATCCCCCTCTAAATTGGAGATGCAGTGGACATCACCATCCCTGAATCCTAGGGATTGGGGGCAGAGGTATGGGTTAGAATGGAATTACTGTTATTCTACTATAGTGAGAGCAAAAATCAGTTGTAATATGGGGGCTTATTTTGGGGACTTGGGGGTCATCCTGAGTGATGTTGCAATAACAAATACAGGCCATTTATATTATCACATATCATGCAGAACTGTGGGAGAATGTGGAGACTACAATGTGAACTATCATCCATGCTTACAGGCAAAACCCCAGGATGAATTTATCAATTGCAATGCATGTGCCAAACTAATGAAGGATGTTTTTGTGGGAGGGTGTGGGAGGTGTGGGAAGTGGGGCATATGGAAATACCTATATCTTTTTTGTAACATTTATATAAACAAAATATCTTTTTAAAAAAAATAAATTTTAAAAATGAAAAAGAAACATGAAGGGGCCAATAAACATTTAGAAAACTTCTTGTAGCAGGAACTGAAAGCTCCAGGGTTCAGAAGGCCCACAGGGCCCAGGAAGGGTGGGATCCCAGGACCTCAGAGAGGAGACAGTGGGGGAGGATCTCTGCCACCCTAAGGCTGGTGGCAGAGGATGCTCACTTTGCCCATCCCTCCAGGATACCCCATTTGAAACCCTCCCACTTCCCCAGGCTAGGAATGTTTATGATTGACCTATTTTTCTCTTCTGACATGCATGTGGGACACTTGTGGGACATTTCCTCCCTTCCAAGATATCTTTGAGATCACTTAAATAAGTTGTGCAAGAAATGCATTCTGAATATATTCAGGAGTGAAGCAGATACACAAAGAGTATTTTCTTTTTGAATACAGGGTTTGGAGATTCTTGGTACAACAGGCTGAAACAATGAGGGATGGTAATGTACTTTATATAATTCAGGAAAGGGACTCCCTGAACTAACACAACAATAGAGCATGTCCCCCAACTGATGGGGATGCAGCATGAGCATTTTCCATCTGAGGTAAACTGATCACAGTATCTCCCTCTTCCCTGTGGGTCACTGTGCCCTGAGGCCAAAAGTGGTCCCTCCAGGGATGAAGCATTTCACAGAAGGTGAGAAAACTTAATATCTGGAAAAAAGCAATCAATGGCAAATATGCTAGAATATGGGAAGAATGGATAGGTAGAATTTTTATTGATTTCAGGTTTTAAAAGAACCAGAGAGAAACCTCACCAGGAGTTCACTAAACAGAATACATGAGGTTTTATTTCAGGGAAATTAACACTTTGAAATGCATGGAAACAATCTGTTTCCTGCTTCCATTTAGCCCCTCAATCAGAGTCCCAGAGTTCTATAACTTCCTTAGAATTGCATATTTGTTTCTCAACATTGCAGAAATTAGTTCCCTGCTATGTTATTCTTTCAGCTTTACCTAAGACAGTGAATAAAAGTAAATAAAGAGGAGGCAACCAGAATGAGAGACTAGTATTTTTACAATTAACTTTTTGAGATACTGGGAACCAACAAAAACTCAGTGGAAAGAAATCTTGGAAATCTGAATGTCTATGTGCTTCTAGGACTATATACAATCCACACTTTTATTATTAAGGAATTTCACTGCTTCAGGCAATGTACAGTGTCTGGGAATAGAAAGGTGGGGAAACAGGTATTATTCTGGTATTAGGGAAGCAGAGGGAGGTGGTGAAATACCATTACATGCTTATGAGGCTAGTTTAAAAAAGAGAATACCAAATAGTTGCATGAATGCAGAACAATGCTCATATGAATGCAAAACAAAACAACACAGCCACACTGGGAGACAGTGTCAGTTTCTTTTTTTGTTGTTACATATCCCTCCCCTTTTCTGCTTGCTGCTTGCTCTTGCTGTGTGTTCATTTTTGTGTTCTTCCATGTCTGCTTTGTCTCCCCCTGCTGTGGCAATGCACTGAGTCA
Source organism: Chaetophractus vellerosus (assembly GCA_004027955.1). Classification (NCBI taxonomy): domain Eukaryota; kingdom Metazoa; phylum Chordata; class Mammalia; order Cingulata; family Chlamyphoridae; genus Chaetophractus; species Chaetophractus vellerosus. Next base: position 6,318 of record PVKH010008293.1, on the reverse strand, counting down.
GCTTACTGAACAGGCAGGGGGCTTGCCCCTCTTTGGGCAGCTCTCCTTCTGTTCCTGGGTGACACTGCTTCTGTTCCTGGGCAGCTCTGCTCTGTTTGCAGGTGGCTCACCCTGCCCACAGTGGCTTTGCCCTGCCCATGGCAGCTTTTTGTCATGCTCATGGTGGTTCTGCCCCACCCATGGAGGCTTGCCTTCTCAGGCAGTCTGCCTGCTTGGAGATGGCCCCAGGAACCAAACCCGGGGCCTCCCATGTGGTATACCAGTGCCCTATCCACTGGGCTACAGCTGGCCCCTGTCAGTTACTTATAAACTTACCAAATTGCTCTGTAACCCCACTTCTACCTATTTACTCAAGTGAATTGTAAGTATTTTCACACAAAATCCTGTACACAAATATTGAAGATTTGTTCTTGGCCACCAAAAACTGGAAAAAATTCACAATATTCAACAGGTGGGAAAAAAGACAGGAGAAAGGATTGCTGAGTAATATGGGAGCCTCAGTAGCCCTTCTCATTCCAGGGGGAAAAAGAGACAATTAAATAATAACAGGTAAGGACCAAAGCACTCCTCTACATAAAAAAAGGACATAGACGCACTCCTCTACATAAAAAAAGGACATAGACACACCCATCCACAGCTGGCCAAACTCCAAGGCAGATGCCCACTGGCAATAATTCATGAGGCCCAAATTTATTTTTTTTAAAAAATGAGAAGATGTAATTGGGAGAGCATTTCTTTGAGCTTTCAGATAAACTAGGCCAGAGTTCAACCCCAGGAAGAACCCCATTGACACAGTCAATGGACTTTTTTTTTTACAGGAAAACTGCACTCCTTAACCAAGGCTGACAGCCAGGCTAGGGACCAGGTGGAGCTATTGGCAGGGCCTGAAGAGTTCTCATGTCAGTCACAGATCCTGGCTTATTAGGCCGAAGTAGCCATCCTAAAAGGGGTCACACAGCCCCTTACCTGGAGCACCCCTGCATATCAAAGGCCCAATCCCCTGCCTCCCTGGGAATTGTGCTTATTAGAACAATTCTTATCAAACAGTGATGCCTAGTGGTGGAAACTTTTGCTCTTACTTTGCCCACTATGGGATGCATGAGCCACTGTATAAAAGACTGACCACCCTGCAGTTGGGGAAATATATGGGTACTTAGTTGATGGTCCCAGGGGAACCTAGCCTCCCAGTTATCCCTTCTAAGGCACCAGACCAGTGAGTGAAGCCAATAGGACTTATGAAACCTGACCTGATACCATCTGAAGTACATCAAGCATCCCCAGTGGAGACTACATGGAGCAGAGAATCACCAAGGTGAACTACTTATTCCAAAAAGTGTGATGGGGAAGATGGGTAATTGTACACAACCAATGGCATAAGTAATACACACTTATTAAAAAGACATGCAGCTACTATAATAGCTGGTGAATTTGTCCATTATACATTTGTTCTCTTGAAAATTGAGATATGAAAGAAGACTGGAGAACAAGCTCCTGTATAGATCAATACATAGATAAGGATACCACATGCACTTACATTAATTACTTAGAACATTTCAGTAAGTTTTCACATGAGAAAACATTTGCCAGTGATCTTCTTTTAGAAATTAGAATGGAGAGACCTTACAGGAGGAGCAAATTTCAATTTTGACTTTATACACTTTTCACTATATGTCCCTGATTAAGACTTCCATTGTCCTTCAATCCATATCCTATGAAGACTCCCTATGTGTCTCTGATCAGAGTCTCTTGGCTCCATTAACTGCTAGAAATTTTCATATACATTTCTTTATAATGGAGACTCTTTCCTCTCAGATATTAGGAAGCAAGTTTTTCTGAACAGATAATCTGTCAGATTTTGTTGATTTGATTTTGATTTTCTTTTGTTTATGAGAATTCTTTGTGATTTTTATTTCCTTCCCTACCTCAGCGTGTAATTAAATTTGGGACACTGGCAACAAAATATGCATTTCTAGATAGATATTAATATTATATTCATTAGACCACTGAGCCAGTCTGAGAGTCAAAAAATAGCAATCATTTTAATGGTTCCATTTAAGAAAACTGAAACTACTCAACTAAAACTACCAGCTATCCTTAAAGGCATCAAAAACAATTCAACCCAAATATGAATTGCCTCAAAATTCACTTGGGATTTACAAAAAATAAGTATTATCAGTGATGTTAGTGAATGTGAAAGTTTGCAGTATTTGGGAAATTAAATTTTTACAAATTTATTTTCAGCAAATTGCTTCTAGACAATGTGCTGTGTTCAGTAATTGTGATGAAGCTGACATTGTAAAGGAGGCAATTCTGTAGATGCAAAGATACAACTCATTTCCCCATAGAATCCAGAATTTAGGACTGGCTCACTTATTCTTACAATTATATTCAAACATTCACATTCTGCAAAAATCCAAAGAAAATTAATATAAAGCTAGCAATGTGCATGATTTCATTTCTCTGTTTTCAAAAAAATTTCATGTGCTTTCATAACATGTAATTAGAGCAAGGAAACTTGTTTATATGCTGCCATGAAAGCATAGCTAAAAAGAAAATTTTTCTCATATCAACTTTCCCCCTGGAATCTTGTTTACAAACACACACACACACACAAACATGCACAGAAAACATATTTTATGTCTAAGAGGAGCAGGTGAATGCAAGGAACCCTTCCATTTGCCCAGTTCTGCCTCATATTGTGCACTTTATCATGGGGGTAATTACTGAAACTCTCTGTGTGTTTCTTCATCTGACAAAGGAAAAAAGAAATCATTTTGGGCTTTCCAGGTGACAGTCAGGCCCTGAATCTCAACAGAGTTCTGGCATCTACTTTCCAGTTCATTGGACTCACCCAGAAAAACTAACAAGGAAATGATGATGGACAACCACCATACCACAGAACAGAGAGGGTCTACAGCTGCAAGAAAGATAGTCCCATCTATCTGCCCCATGGGATCTAAGCACTCTCACAATTAGAGGTGGAGAGGGCAAGACCATCCTAGAATCCTTAGGACTGGGGAATGAACAATGGACTAGAGAAGACTTGCTGTTATTCTACTATAGACTTATTGTTATTCTAGCAATGGGAGAAATTATATCATCAACATGGAGGCAGTGGCCATCATTTGTTCTGAGTTGAGGGAAAGGGAAAAATAGGTGTAATATAGTGGCATTTTTGAGACATTGGAGTTGTCCTGAAAGATGTTGAAATGACAGATATAAGCCAATATATATCTTGTCATAACTTACAAAATTGTGCAGGAGAACTTTTAAGCTATAATCTACACTTCACAGCAATGCTCAATATGATTTCATCAATTTTAACAAATATTGCACACTAATGAAGGATGTTGATAATGTGGGAATGTGTTTGAGGGCTAGGGAGTGTGGCATATGGGAATTCCTTACATTTTTTATGTATCAATTATGTAATGTATGTATCTTTAAAAAAATAAAAAATAATTAAGAAAGATGTGTTATTGTCTTTAAACTTCCTAGTTAAAAGAAAAGACAGGTGCTCTTTAAGCAATTGAAATCCACTATGTAAAACTGATTAAAGCAGAGAACCTGGGATTGTAGGCAAGTGCAATCCCTGGACCTCCAGACTCCACAACAACATCTATGTTGGCTGCCCTCTAGAGAATGTTCTCTGATGCTCACTGGATTTTCTCTTTGTCCCACATTTTATCATTTTTCAAACCATGCATTTATGTAAGTACAGTGGTTGCAAATAAAGTGGGTCACAGAAATATGTTTACTCCTCCCACTTTATCCAAAATTATCCTATCTTGATCCAATGGTAGAAGCACACTTTGCAAAGTTGCCAAAGTGCTCTAAACTTATTTTGTTGTTAAATGTTTTCCTCTGCATGCATATGTGTGTGTGCAGGCATATGTGTGTGACAGTAAAATTCAATGGATGGAAACAAAGACCAGGCCAGAAACACCTCTAATAACAAGGCTCCATTCAGGCCTAACCAGAGAATTCTTGTCCCTGGAAATTATTTTCATTTTACATCAGAGCTTCAGAATCATGTTAAAAAAAATGTACATAAGACATTCTGCCTGGAAGAGGAGCTGTTATCTTGGAAAAAGTACAGGCCCCCAAAGTTCAGAAATGGTATTCAAGTCAGTCTTCTGTGCTTGGACCTATATTGGGTTAGGCTATAAGTTCCTGGATGGGGAAATAACCATCTTTTATTAGGAATTAGGCTATTGGCCGTTAGGGAAATGCAAAGTCAAGCCACAGTGGATGTCACTACACACCTATTAGAACAGATAAAATAATGAATAGTGACAATACTAAATGCCTTAGGAGATGTCCTGACAGGGTCCCTTCTACATTATTGATGGGAATATAAATTGGACAGCCACTCTGGAAAATAGTTTCTTAAATACAAAACAAAACAAAACCCCAAAAACTATACTAAAAATGCAACTACCATAAGATGCAACAATTGCCCTCCTTGTTACTTATGCCAGAAATCAAAATATATGCCCACATAAAAACATAAATACTCTTATCTACTTTATTTGTAATAAACCCCATATGGAAACAATCCAAAAGTCCTTGAATAAGTAAGCTTTTAAACAAATTGTCATCCTTCCCTACCATGAAATATGAGGCAGAAAAAAAAGCCACAAACTATTGATAAACACAACATCGTGGGTGGATCTCAGGATGCTATGCCAAATGGAAAAGCTAATCTTAAAAAGTCACATATTGGCTGATTCCATTTATATAAGATTCTCTACATGACAAAATTATAGAGATAGAAAATAAATTAATGTTTGCCAGTGGTTAGGAATGATGAAGATTAGGGTGGGGATCTAAGGGAAGTGTGTATGATGCAAGGACTGAATAATTATGCACCTTGATGTCATAGGGTTTAGACAAACTGATGTGTGAAAAAAATGGAAAAGAAAAAAGAACTGTGTGCATATTGTTCCAATTTCAATTTCCTTGCTTTGATATTGGGCTATATTCATATCTGAAGTTAATATTAGTGGAAACAGGGTAAAGGGTATATGGAACATCCAGTATAATATCTTTGCAAACACCTGTGAATCAATAATTATTCCAAAATAAAAATAAAAAATAAGAAATTGCATTGGAGCATACTTCAATGAAAAGATACCAAAATAAAAATACTATTTACAATAGCATCAAAAATATAAATATATATATCTATTAATCTGAAAGATGAATAAGATCTGTAAAATGATGACTTATTTTACTAACATTTCTAACAGAAAGGAAAAGTAAATAAATGGAAAGGGAGCCTGTGTAAATGGACCCCAACACACAGTATTGGTAAGATCTCTTTTCTCTACCTAAATTGGTTTATAAATACAATAGAATCTCAAGATCCCAGGAGGTTTCTCTGAAACTAAGGAGAAGATTTAAAAATTCATATGGAAATGAAAATAACTTAGAACAGCCAAAAAAATTGAAATAAAAGAATAGATTTAGGAGATCTAATCCACTTGATATCAAGACAGAATTTAAATCTCCAGTAGTCAAGACCATGAGGCTTTGTCAAGTAAACAGCCATGTCAATCTGTGAGTCACAATATAGAGACCAGAAATTGCCCACGTATATGCTTAATAGAATTTCAGCAGATGTGCTATAACAATTCAGTGGAGAATGTATGGGTTTTCCAATAAATAGTGTTCAAACAAGCACATATTAATAACAGACTGGAGTATGAAATGTAAACTCCAAATTTTCCATAAGAAAACTAATAAAAACATTCATGTTTTTGAGGTAGGCAAAGATTTCTTAGCCATGGCAGCAAAATCACAATTTCTAAATAAGTAAAACAGGACTTCATCAAAATGAAGAACTTGTTATTCAAAAGATACCATGAAGAGAATTAGAATATAAGTCACAGACTTAGAGAAAAATTTGAAAATCATATACCTGCTAAACAACTTGTATCCAATATATAAGAAATTGCAGAGCTGAAAATAACAAAATAATAGGTAAAATATTTAATCAGTTTAACAAAAACACAAGGTATTTATATCAAATGATGACCTAAAAAAAGATGCACAAAACCTTTAGTCTTTAGGAAACTGCAAATTAAAGTCACAGCACATCAACTCCTGTAGATAAAATTTAAGAAGAAGGAACATACCGAGTGTTGGCCAGGATATGAAGGAATTGGAACCCTCACACAATTCTGGTGGGAATGGAAAATTGTACAAACACTTTAAGAAAAACTGCAGTTTCTTTCAAAACTGAATAAACACCAATTATAAGGCACCATCATAGAGAGAGAGGGACAGTTACCTCTGGGTCTCATCGGCAGGAAC
>PVKH010008292.1:0-19596 GCA_004027955.1 Chaetophractus vellerosus | reverse complement strand
GTTATGTGGCTATGTGCTTTCCTCTACACTACTCCATCCATATGAGCAAATGCAGTTGTGTACTGATGATCACAGAAACTTGGATAATGGGTTCTATCAATGCCTGTGCCCACACTGCATATGTACTCCACATCCCTTATTTTGTCCAGAGCCATCAATCATTTCTTCTGTGATTTACCAGCCATGCTGACTCTGGCATGTATGGACACCTCAGTCTATGAGCACACAGTGTTTGTGAGTGCTACTCTCTTCCTCATGTTTCCTTTCATCATTATAGCATACTCCTATGGTTGGGTGCTCCTTGATATTCACCACAGTCAGTGGAAGGGAGGAAGAAGGCCTATTCAACATGTAGTACACACCTCACTGTGGTGACTTTCTACTGCATGCCATTTGCTTACACCTATCTACACCCAAGATCCCTCAGACCACCAACAGAGGAGAAGGTTCTGTCTGTCTTCTATACCATCATCACCTCCATGCTCAGCCTTGTCATCTCCAGCCTGAGAAACAAGGAGGTGATGGGAGCCCTTAGAAGACTGATTCAGGGAATCTGCTCTTGAACATGTGGACAACATTTTCTGCATTATTTCCAAAGACTCAGGTGAACATACAGCCAAGAATGTATTTAATTATAAAAAATATATTTCCATGCTTAATAGGCAGGAACTAAAATTAATATTAAATATATAAAAATTGAATTTTGGCAAAATAATTGTATATTGCCAAACCATATTTATTTTCTTTTTCATTGTTTTTCTAGAAACATAGGTCATATATATCCCACTAATGATTGCAATATGGAAATTTTGTTAAGTTGCAGAAATGAAAATGGAAACTTCCTAACTGGAAATTATCAATCAATATAGCAGTTTTCATACTATTAATCTCTCTTTCAATATGCTTAATTTACAAAGGAACAATAAATTCTTAAGGATAGATGGATCTAAAGGAAAGAAAAAGTATCCAATTTAATTCCATTATAGTATGATTGTAAGTGATGCATATAAATAATTATTTTCCTCAGTGTTAATGTGAACTGATAGATATAAGAAATTAGTGGAATTCTCTTTAATTAATTAGAAGTCCTTACACCACTATGAAGAAAATATGACAAATTTATGTTTTGCATTATGGGCCCTTGATTTATCTTGGTGGTACTTCAGGAAGTGACTCATTAACAGGTCTTCCTCTCATTCAATATTAATCTCTGGAAAGACGTTCGGATTTTTCATGCCAAGTAGGCACAGATACCCTCATAATTCTACTGAACCGGGTTCGTAGAAGAGGTCAATTTATCTTCACTCTTCACATCTCTAAAAATTTCCCACTCTAAATTTAATCATATAATATCTAGAATTATAGGAAGATCAGGCTGGAAAACTATCAACCCTGGTCAGTGTCTGCTACACCTGAGAAAAAGACCTATGAAGACACCTATGTTGCCCCTCCTGGGCTCCATTTGCAACCCCTATATCATGTGACCTTCACCTATGAAAATGGGGTGAATTTACTGTTTCTTTCATGATTCCTTAATGGTTGTGCACATGCCCTGCTTCTTTCAATGACAAATTTTCACCTCAATGCCTGTGATCAAAGAATTTAATGTGGTGTTTAATGCAGGCCTTGGCCATGTTGTTAAATCAAGCAGGGGATTGAGCATTTGTGCTGTGTAGTACTTACTGGAATTTTTTTTAATCTTTAAAACATGTCTTTATGAAGAGAGTATAGATTACAAAGATATTTCAAATATTCTCCTTTCTGTTGATCACCTCAACATCTATTTGTATATAGCATTACATATGTGAGATAGAGGAATGAATGATAAATTACATTTAGGCACAACTCTTGGGCAAATAGAAATGGGAGATGGAAAATTAGAAACCACTTTTTACTTATTACCAAATTAGGCAAACATTATTTTCTACCTACTTTTTGGAGGGAGACTATAAATAGAAGCAGAAGAGAGAGTTCTTGTAATGATGGATTTGTGAAACTACTGGTACCCTTGAGTCCTGGTTACCAAGTATGACCAAGAGCTGGGTAGAATTGCTGTATCTTCATTTCAGTAATGAAATTGTCACAGTACCAATGTGGGGAAATTTGAATGCTCTTCCTCTCTCATTGGCATTTCAAGGGCCCTGATTCACTCAGATATCCCCAGATGAATCTTGATTGATTGTGCTAACATGAAGGTATTTTCTAAAAATGGTTGCTGTTTTTCTTCTTTACCTCTATATATCCTTGCTGGCTTGAAGGTGCTCCTGGAGAGTTCTTACTAAAATACATGTTAATTATATCACTTTCCTTAGAATGGTATCCAACCTCTCTATGAGCTGAGATAACCTTACATCTCCAGATCCATATATTGGAATTCTTTACCTAATACTTACCATGTATTTCATGCTAAAGTGAATGCAGTTTTCTGAGCAAGTTATGGCTCATTAAATCTTTCATGACTTCAGTTATACAATTGCTTGCTAAACTATCTTTTAGTTATTATATGCATAAGAAATTTTTACATCCTTTCACTTACAAAGTAAAATTATTCTTTTGTGAAAGTAATATAATAGTGCCATGAATTTTAAAAATTTATTCTGCCCATCTGTTTTGATTAATTGGAGTGTCTAGTCCACTTATATTAATGTAATTACCGATAAGGCAGAACTTATGTAGGCTATTTTACTAATTGTTCTTTGTCTGTTTAAACTTTGCCCTGCAATGCCTTCTTTTGCATTTATTTGATCTTTTACTGTGAAACATTCTAATCTCCTTCTAATTTCCTAGTCTGTGTTTATTTTTCAGATATTTTGTTTTAGTTGACACGGGTTTACATTCAATATCCTAAATCTATGAAACCTAGTTTAACTTGATATTAACTTAACTTCATCTCTGTTCTTATACTCCTTTGTGTTTCCTTCTTTATTTTATTCTTGTCGCAAATGACATCTTTTTAAATTGTATGCCCAATAACATAGAAATATTATTATGTCTATGCATTAGTATGTAATATCATGGGATACATAAAAAGATATACAAATTAAGTACATAACAATATTAATATTTATATTTAGACCTTTGTACTTTTATTTTGGTTGATTACTCTTCCACAGCTTCAAGTTATTATCTAGATCCCTTTATTTTGTACTCATCCAAAAGGCCTCATTTTAGAGTTCTGTTTTTCTTTTAGGTTGCATCTATTGGTATTAACACCATGACCATCAACATTTTGACACACAGTCTTGCTAGATATAGAATTCTTGGTTTGCAATATTTGCTTTCAGAATTTTAAATCCATCATTGCACAGTTTTCTGGCCTATATGGTTTCTGATGAAAAGTAGGCCTTTAATTAACAATTTCTGTAATAAAAATATATTTTAAAAAATCCAAAGGGGTCTTTTGAATTAAAAAGGAGAAAAAATAGGCATTTAATTTTAATTCTATGTCCATTTTCTATGATGATTCACTACTCTCTTTCTATTTCTAGTGTTACCACAGTGCATTAAGACTTCAAAAATTTGACTGTTATATGTCTCAGTGTGAATAATTTTGATTTTATCTTATTTGAATTTTGTTGATATTTTTGTATGTATGTCTTTATGGCTTTCATCAATTTGAGGTGATATTGCCTCCACATTTCAAATTTTTGCCTTCACATTTCAAATAGCTTGCAAATTGGCCACCAAGAAATACTGAAGGTTTTTTATTTCTTTATTTTTAGGAGCTTTAGTTTATAGAAATATTATATCCTATTCAAACCTATATTTGATGCCAGAGTTTCAGGTGTACTTCCAGAGACCAGAGACTACAGGCTGTCCATGTGCCAACTAGGTCCAGAGGCTCTGTGGACCTGCACTCTTACTCTACAACTCAATGGACTCACCCAGTACACCTAGTGGGGAGATGATGATGGACGATGGCTATCCTGGGGAATGGAGGGAGCCTGTGGCTGCAGGCAGGATAATCTATTCCATCATATCCATGGGATATAAGCCCCCTCTCACTTGGTGGTGGATGGGACATCATCATCCCAGACTCCTTGGCATTGGGGGAAGAGCTATGGACTAGAATGGACTTGTTGGTGTCCTGTTATAGACTTGTGATTCATGCAATGGAAGAAATTACAAAATTATGTGGAGCCAGGGGCCACTGGAAGCTTTGGAGGCAGGGAGAGGGAAGGGCAGTTGTAATATGGGGGCTTTTTGGGGACTTGGGCGTTGTCTTGGGTGTTGTTGCAATGGAGGATATAGGCCACTTTATATCATCATATATCATCCAGAACTGTGTGGGAAAGAGGGTGGTCTACAGTCTGAACTGTGGTCCATGCTTGGAGGCAAAGCTTCAAAATATTTGTATCTATTACAGGTGTGCCACACTGATGAAGGATGTGTATGTAGGAGGTTGTGGGAGGTGTGGGAGGAGGGCCAAATGGCTACTCCTAAAATTTCTGTGTCACATCTATGAAAATCTATGTATCCTAAAAAAATTGATTAAAAATTGAAGAAAATATGGGATTCTTATATACCCATCCCTTCCCCCTCCCACACTTTCACCCATTAACAATGTCTTTCATTAGTGTGTTACATTTCTAACAATTGATGAACATGTATTGAAGCATTGTAACAAAGCATGGTCTAGAGTTGACATTATGTTTTACACTGCACCAGACAATTTTATGGGTTTTAACAAGGTATATGATGGCTAGTATCTGTCATTTCAATTCCATGCATAATGATTCCAATGTCTAAAAAGTGCCCCATGTTACACCTATTCTTCCTTCTCCCTCTCCTCAGAACTTCTGGTGACCACTGTCTTTATGTTAATGTTACAAGTACTTTCATTACTAGAATAATGATTAGTAGACTTTAGTCCATAGTTGCATTCCTCCCTTATATTTGCTTGTTCCTCTATCTTGAGGATTTGGGGATGGTGATGCCCACTCTGTTTCTGATTGTTCTGATTGAGAGGGAGCTTAGATCCCATTGGGAAGATGGATGGAGCTCTATTGCTTGCAACTGCAGATATTTCTGCTTCTTGGGATGAGTGTTGTCCATCATCATCCTTTTGCTAGTTGTCCTAGGTGAGTCTGATGAACTGGAGATTAGGTGTTTGCTGCAACTCTGCTGAGATTCAGGGTTCACATCACCTGACATATGAGGAGCTAGAAGATTAAGTCTCTGGGACATATATTTAATGAGTCTAGTGTTAATTATAGGTTCAAATAAATGAGAGAATAACTACATATAGGTAAATGATAAATGAATCTATTTGATACATTGGGGGAGATGGGTTATCATATATTCCAAGGTAAGGCACTCTGATGGTTGTCTACCCTATCTTTAGTGTCTAGATGTCTTTAGAACCCCCATGAGCACCCATACAAGAGGTACTGTGGCAGACAATGAGAGTCTCCTGAGATTTACATCATTGTAACAGTAAACCATGACAGTGAGAGTCTCCTGAGACATGCATCATTGTAACAGTAAACCATGGCCAGTGGTTTACACTATGGTTTACCCAACACACTTTGAAATCTCTTAGCCATAAAAACTCCTTTGCTTTCAATATTTCCCCCTTTTGGTCTAGGTCTTTCTCCAAATGAATCATTAGTTGGTACTTGGTATTAATCCCTCGATACCATGGAGTCATGTCCCACATTGGGGGAAGGGAGTGAATTTATATACTGAATTCCTCTTAGAGAGAGGCTACTTTTGAGCAATGAGGAGGTTTTCAGGAGGTAAGTGTTAGGCAATATATATTATTAGGCCTTGTTTCAGTTTCACAAGAACAATGTTCATAATTACAAGCATCAGTATCAATGTCTCAGGACACTGGTCTGCCGTCCATTGCTAGAACCTGCCCACACACCTCAGAGATTCTCACCACTCTATGAGAGAATGAAGCAGGACTCTACAGGATGGGAATTCAATACTTTCTCAGTTATTCTGTGTGTCTCCACCAACTTAGACAACACCCCATGATCACATGAACACACTCACAGTCCATAGAGGCATGGTCCTGGTACACCCCACACACATATGCCCCCACCACAGAACCCAGACCAGTGATCCTACCCGACCACAGTTGCAGCCCCTCTGCAACCTAAAACCTTGCCAAAAACAAAGCCAATGAATATAACAATAATAAAATTAAAAATTTTAAAGAGAAAAAATTAATTTTGCATTATGCCTTTCATGACCACAAGATCTGTTGTCTTTCATGTACATTGACAATTTCTTCTGTGATTTTCCCCAGTGTGGTATATATTTTCCAAGGTTTAGGTAACAGAAAAGTCACACAGAAAATACAGGGATTCACATACACCCCACTCCCTCCCTCCACATCCTCCTCTACCAATAATATTCTACATGAGTATAGTACATTTCTTACATTCGATGAACAAATATCAAAGCATTGCTACTAAACGTGGCCAGTGGTTTACATTATGGTTTACCTTTTACACTGTATACTTTTATAGGGTCTGAAAAAATGTATAATAGCCTGTATCCATCATTGCAAGATCATGTGAAACAACTCCAATGACCCAAAGATGCTCAGTGTTTCCCCCATTCCTCCCTCACCCTCCCATCAGAACAAGTGGCAACCACTAAGTTTCAATTTCTGAAGAATAAGGTTTTTGGTTACATAGATTAATGTTGAGGTCTTGACAGACTGGTTTGTTTCTTTTATAGGAACTGTGTATATACTCAATATATTCTTACCCCTCTATTTGAGAATGTAGCAGGACTCCACAGGATGAAAGTTTAATGTTTGTTTGTTTATTGTGTGGGTCTCCACCAACTATGATAAAACTGTATGCCAAATGAACACTTTCATATTCCATAAAAGGATGTCCCAGAAGAACAATTTCCCACATATCCTTCTACCACCACCACCCTGCACCAGTGACACTCCCTAGCCCTGTTTGCCAGAATATAATCATACCCACCATTGTAAGTTAAACCACAGACCAAAAAATCCCGAGTATTCTTCATCCAGTCCTCCCCTCAGTTCCATGGATAGTCCATCCCAACACTTCCACTGCTCATGCTCACATTCCAGCTCTGTCAACCTCACTCATGTCCCTGCACCACCATCATCCCCTCTACTACCAAACCACTCCCTTCTACCTAACCATGGGTTTTGCCCACTTTTGCTTACCCTTTCATCTGTTGGTGGACATTTGGGTTACTTCCAACTTTTGGCAATAATGAATAATGCCACTACAAACATTGGAGTACCTATATCTGTTCATGTCCCTGCTTTCAATTCTTCTGGGTATATCCCCAGGGGTTGGAGTACTAGATCATATGGCAATACAATATGTAGTTTCTTGAGGAAACAACAAACTATCCTCCAAAATTGTTGCACCATTCTATATCCCCACCAGCAGTGGATGAGGATTCTCATTCTTCCACATCCTCTTGACCACTTTTTGTACACTATTTTTTAATAGCCACCAATCAAATAGGTGTAAAGTGATATCTCATTGTAATTTTGATTTGCATTTCCTAATAGCTAGAGATGTTGAGCATCTTTTTATATGCTTTTAGCCATGTGTAACTCCTCTTTGGAAAAGTACTATTAAAGTCTCTTGCCCATTTTTAAATGGGTTGTTTGTCTTTTTGTTTTTGAGATGTAGAATTTCTTTATATATGCTAAATATTTTGCTGTTATTGGATAAGTGGTTGAAAATATTTTCTCCCAATGAATAGGCTCCATTTACACTTTCTTGACAAGCTACTTTGATGCACAATTTTATTTAAAAATTTGAGGTGGTCCCATTTATCTTTTATTACTTTTATTGCTGTGCTTTGGGTGTAAAGTTTATGAAGCCATTTAATATGAAAAGATCTCATAGAAGCTTCCTTATATTGTCTTTTAGAAGTTTTATTGCATTAGCTTTTATATTTATATCTTTGGTCCATCTTGAGTTAATTTTTATTTAAGGCATTAGATTGTGACCCTCTTTCATGGTTTGGCTGTGGATATCCAGTAATCCCAGAACCATTTGATGAAGAGGAAATTCTGTCCCAGTTGAGTGTGTTTGGTGGCCTTGTCAAATATCAGTTTACCAAGTGTAATGGATTGGCAGTTTTATGTAATTATGAGTTCCAAAAACATAAATTGGATTATGCTTGTAAAATCATCTATTCATCTGGGCATGATTGGTTTATGATAAGGGCATTAACTGGGCCACATCAGGAGGGTGTTGGGCCATACCCCTCAGTGGGTGTGGTTTCAAGTATAAAGGCTAGGCAGCAGATTTGAGTTGCAGAGATTTGGAGAAGTAGATTTGAGAAGCAGTTCTGATGTTGGAGTAAGCTGATCACCAGATAGTCTACAGCTGGCCTTGTGGAGAGATGCAATGCATAGAGAACCTCATGGTCTAGAGCTGAACTTGTGGAGGAAACAAATGCTAAGCCCAGAGAGAAATGCAGCCCCGGCAGGAGAGGAACCAAAAGGCCTGAGCCCTTGCAGATGTAGGCAGCCATCTTGCACCAACACATGGACTTCGGTATGAGAAGTAACTGATGCTTTGTGGCCTGGTAACTGTAAGATTCTACCCCAAATAAATACCCTTTATAAAGACCAACCAATCTTTGGTGTATTTCAAAAGGCACACCTGTGGCTGACCAAAACACCAAGTATATGAGGATCTGTATCAGAGCTCTGAATTTGGTTCCATTGGTTAGTATGTCTATCCTTGTAGCAAGAGCATGCATATTTGACTACTGTAGATTTTTAGTAAACTTTCTTTCTTTCTTTCTTTCTTTCTTTCAACAATTTATTGAAATATATCATTCATACATGAACATACATTAACTATAAGTGTTCAGTAAATATTGTGATCTTACAAAACAAACATGCAAAACATCATACAGGGCTACCACACATCACCCCCCCACACACACACAAATATCCTGCATTGTTGTGAAACATTTGTTAACAAATAATGAAAGAACATCATCAAAGTATTACTACTAACTATGGTCCAAATCTTCCTCCCCTATACATTTTTTAAGGATTTATTTATTTATTTACTTTTATCCACCCCCTCCCCTATTTTTGCTGTTTCAATTTCCACTCAGTGGACAACTCTCTGTGTCCATTTCCTACCCTCTCTTCTCATTCTTCTCCTGTCTTCACTGGGATTCAATCCTTGGAACCTCTGTTGTGGGAGAGAGGCATCCTTCTACTGCCTTTGGCACCATAGTTCCTGTCTTTTCAGTGCATCTCATCTTGGCTCTCCTTGTGTCACTCTCCTGTTATGTCATCATCTTGTTGCATGGCTTGCAGGGTCTCGTGGCTCACCTATGCGTGGGGCTTGGTGGCTTACATGTGGACAGGGCCTGATGGCTGACCTGCACATGGGGTCTTGTGGCTCACCCATGGATGGGGCCTGATGGATCACCCACTCACAGGCCCTGGTGTCACACACACACACAGGGCTTTGTGGCCCACATGACATCTATATTTTTATTTTTTTTTAATTTTTACCAGGAGCTCCTTAACATAATATAGGGGATATTTGAAAAGTCCACAGGTAGTATTATACTCAATGATGAAATGTCAGAGGACCCCTCCATATGTCTCTTATGGTTGACCAAAGATATCTAGAGTTACGTTTTTTTTCCCATATGGGATGGTCATATCAGGCTTAGTTTATCACTAGGATTCCGAAAATCAGACATAGGGAGAAAAACTAGTTCTGGGAACACATGCATGGTTTCTAATATACTGAATGTTTAGCCTACCCTGATTATCACAAAATCAGGACTGCAAGAATATTCACATTTTAGTAAGCTTTAAATTTAGGTAGCATGATTCCTCCAATTGGGCTTTCTTTTCCAATATGCTTTTTTTTTTTTTTTTTGCTATTGGATACAACTTGCCCTACCAAATAAATTTCATAATTAGCTTTTCTAATTCAGTAAAAAATGCAGTTTTAATTTTTATTGGGATTGTGATAAATCTGTAAATCAATTTGGTTAGGAAAGGCATATTAATGATGTTAGTCTTCCAATCCATAAACATGGAATATTCTATTTATTTATGCCTTCTTTCATTTTTTAAATCAATGTTGTGAAGTATTCTGTTTACAAGTCTTTTACATATTTAATTAAGTTATTTTCCAGATAATTAATTCTTTTGGTTGTTATTGTAAGCAGAAACTTTTTCTTGATTTCTTCTTAAGATTGCTTATTCAGTGTACAGAAATACTATGGGTTTGTGAGGGTTGATCTTATATCCTTCTAATTTACTGTACTAATTTATCAGCTTTAGAAGCTTTGTTGTATTTCTACATATAGGTTCAAGTGATCTGCAAGTAGTGAAATTTTCACTTTTTCCTTTCCAGTTTG
Organism: Chaetophractus vellerosus; assembly: GCA_004027955.1. Lineage (NCBI taxonomy): Eukaryota > Metazoa > Chordata > Mammalia > Cingulata > Chlamyphoridae > Chaetophractus > Chaetophractus vellerosus. The sequence goes on along the minus strand of PVKH010008292.1, from coordinate 9,231 downwards.
GGTACATTTTATTTCATTTTCTTTCCTCAGTACTCAGCTAAGCACTTCAAACACAATATTAAACAGAAGAGGTGAGAGTGGCATCCTTATTTTGTTCCAGATTTTAGAAGTAAAAATGTTAACATTTCATCGAGTATTACACTACGTGTGGACTTTTCAGATATCCCCTATATTATGTTAAAGAACTTTACTTCTATTCCTATTTTTTGAAGTGTTTTTATTAATAAAGGATGTTGTTTTTATCAAATGTTTTTTCCATATCAATAGAGATGATCATCTGTTTTTTTACTATTAATACATTAATGTGGTGTATTCCATTGATTTTCTTAGGTTGAACCATCCTTGCACACCAGGGATGAAACCCACTTGGTCTTGGTGTATAATTCATTGATGTTTTGTTGAATGTGATTAGCAATTATTTTGTTTTTGTGTATTTTTAGCATACAGTTCCTTTAGAGAGATTGGTTTATAGTTTTCTTTAATTGTGGCATCTTTACGTGGCTTTGGTTTTAAGATGATGTTGGCCTCATAGAATGAGTTTGGCAATGTTCCCTCCACTTTTATTTTGTGGAACAGTTTAAGCAGGATTGGTGTTAGTTCTTTCTGGAATGATTGGTAGAATTCACCTCTGAAGCCATTTGGTCCTCGGCTTTTCTTACTTGAGACGTTTTTGATGACTAATTCAATCTCACTACTTTTGATTTGTCTTTTAAGTTTATCTATTTCTTCTTTTATCAATGTAAGCAGCTTGTGTGTTTCTAGAAATTTATCTATTTCATTTAATATATCCATCTTGTTGGCATAAAATTTTTCAAATTATCCTCCTATGATAGTATTTTTTTTTCTGTGGAATCAGTGGTGATAACCCATTCCTTGTTTTTTAAATGTATTTGCATCTTCCCTTTTTTCTTTGTTAATCTTTCTAAGGGTTTCTCAATTTATTAATCTTCTCAAAGAACAAGGTTTTGATTTTATTAATGTTTACTAGTGTTTTTTTTTTCCTCTCAGTTTTATTTAGTTCTGCTCTAAGCTTTGCTGATTCCTTCTTTCTGCTTGCTTTGAGATCAACTTTTCTGTTTTTGTTTTATTTTTTTTAGTTCCTCCAGGTATACAGTTACATCTTCAAGTTTAGCTCTTTCTTCATTATTAATTTAAGCATTTATGCCTATAATTTTCCTTCTTAGTATTGCTTTTGTTAAATCTAATAGGTTTTGATATTTTATGTTCTCATTTTCAGAGTTAAATTCAGTTACCCAAGCTTACATTTCAAGTAATGGTAGAGCTAATATTAGATGTAGTTTTGACTCCAAACTCTCTACTGCACACAAAGCATCTGCTAATACTACCATACATATACTTACATAATGCATTATCCAGCAACATATATTCCATATTGCATTGATTCTGATCAAGGACCCCACTTCATGGCAAATGAAGTGCAGAAATGGCACATGCTCATGGAATTCACTGGTATTACCATGTTTCCATTATCCTGAAGTTGTTGGATCAATAGAATGATGGAATGGCCTTTTGAAGTCTCAATTAAGAAACAACTGGATAACAAATAACCTGACAAGCTGGGAAAATGTTCTCTAAGAGGCCATATATGTTCTAAATCAGTGTCCAGTCTATGATGCTCTTTCTCTCATAACAAAAATTCACAAGTCCTCAAAAATAGTTTTGCTTCCTTTCCTTGCATTTTTAAAATCTGCTGGTCAACAGGTTTTTAGTTCCCAAAGGAATAGCACTCTTACCAAGAGACAGAACAATGATTCTAGCAAACTGAGAGTTAAGATTGCCACTCTACAACAACTTTGGGATCCTCAGACATCTGAAACAACAGACAAGGAAGGTAATTACTGTACTGACAGGTATGATTGATCCTGATAATCATGGGGAAATAGGACAGCTTCTATTAAATGGATTTAAAGAAGAGTTTGCTTTGAATACATGAGACCCTTTAGGACCACTCTTGGTACTGTGAACTATGATTAAAGTCAAAGAAAAACTGCAACAACCCAATCCTGGCAGGACTATTAATGGTCCAGTAACTTCAGGAATAAAGGTGTGTGCCATCCCACCAGGCAAAGAACCATGACCAGCCAAGGTGCTTGCATAGGGCAAAGGAAATATGGAATGGGTAGTGGAAGAAGAAGCTAAGACTATGTGACCAGTTACAGAAATGAGAACTATAATGGATATGAATATTCATTCCTTTTTGTTATTAATATGCTTGTATGTATGCAAAAATCAAATATCTTTGTTTTCTTTCCTATATTAACACCTAATAATATTCAGAAGTTGACTTAAATTATGCCATAGTATTTAAGTCATAGTATTTCAAGTTTAAAAATGACTGTTACCCAAGAACTTGCACCAGCCCCTGGGGAAAATCGGTACATTTCTAGTTGTATGTACAACAATTCTATATTGTCAGGTGAAAATATGACTTTTCTTGACAATGGGTGGATTATGATGGTTAGGCATATATGTCAACTTGGCCAAGTTTTAGTGTATAGTTGCTTGATGAAGCAAACCCTAGCCTGATGGTTACAGTGAGAATATTTCATAAAATAAAATCAACAGCAAGTTGATTGCATCTATGGCTGATTGTACCTACAATCATCTAAAGAGACTACCTTCAAAAATGAGCAGTCTCATCCAGTCAGTTGAAGCCTTTAAAAAGAGAACTGATGATTTCAGCAATCAAATGGAAGAAATTCCATCTATATATATCAACCAGCTTCTTCTGGGAGATTCTTCAAAAACTTTCATCAGCATTCCCAGATTACAGCTTGCATCTTACATCCCAACAGTTGTACAAGCCAACTCCCATAATAAATTTCAAATTATCTTGTGTTTCTGTTTTCCTGGACAAACCCAACTAATACAACCTTCAATATGAAATTTAAATTTTATGGGAAATAAAAGCAAAATGCATTACATCTTATTAAGTACATGGTACACAATGCTTCAAATCATAATAAAATATAAAATAGTACTTTACTCCTGGAATGTAACTTTCTCACATTTCATGTAAGGCTGAAGAAGAAATAAAGGATTACTGGAGGATTTTGCAGGAGTATACTTTTCCTCATTTCCTCAAAGAAAAAAATTGGGACATACCACTCCTTGGGCAATGAAGATATTATACTAGTTTTATTCTAGAATTGTTATGAACTTGTTTTATATTAAAATCTATAATCGCCCAAGAAATATATTTTGATGTGTGAGAATTGAAATTATTTTATTTGTTCCACATTACTATACATATATCATTGCCCCTTGTATTGCTATGACCATCATATACCTGCTCATTTTTATTTTCTTTTTAGAGAATCTTTAGATTACATAAATGCTACATCAAAAATATAAGGGATTCTCAAATATCCAACCCCCTCCCCTCCCACCATTTCCCCATTAACAGCATCTTTCATTAGTTTGGTATATTTGTTACAATTGATGAACCCATATTGAAGCATTGCTATTTACCATGGTCTATAATTTATATTATAGTTTACATTATGCCCCGCACAATTTTACAGGTTTTGACAAAATGTATGATAACCTGTATCCATCATTGCAATATCATGCAGAATAATTCCAATGACCCCAAATTCCCAATGTTCCACCTATTCTTTCTTTTCCCTCCCCTCAGAACCTCTCATGACCACAACCTTTACATTAGTATTACAAGTTCAAAGTATTTTTATTGAACTTATATTTATATCAATGTTACAAGTTACTCAGTTAAGGCAAGGTAATAACTAAATGAACAATAAATCAAATTTAGTCAGCCATTACACCTTCCCCTACTTAATTATGTTTATTCTTCTATCTTGACATCTAATCTGTCTGCCTCAGGCTGAGAAGGAATGTAGATATTATGGGGCAGAAGAATGGAACTGGTTTTCTGGCATTTGAAGATACTCTTTGCTTTTGCAATGGGTCTGGTCTAACATCATCATTTTTTGGTTGTCCAGGCAGGCCAAAAAAAAAAACTGGAGAGTAGGTGCTCACCATATATCTGCTGGGTTTCAGGGATAAATTGGCATAAGAACAATCCAAAGGCTTTAAGTCTCTCAGAAATATATTTAACAGGTACTATGAAAAATATATGTTCAAATAAAATAAGTACAAGCATCATGATTAGGGGATTTTTAGTTGAATATAACTAAGTTATATTGGGGAAATAATATTCCATTGGTCAATATATAAATCCTTTTGCCAATACCATGTTTTATTGACCACTGTAGCTTTGTAATATGCTTTAAAGTCAGGGATTAGGAGTCCTCCAAATTTGTTCTTTCTCAAGATGTTTTTGGATATTTTGTGTTACTTAGTTTTCCAAATAAATTTGATAATTGTCTTTCCATGTCTGTAAAACTGCTGTTGGAAATTTTATTTTGATTGCATTTGCACTGCAAATCTGTTTTTTGTAGAATAATGTTATTTAGTCTTGTAAACATGAACACAAAATCACTTTAAATTTATTTATTCTTTAAATTTTTAGCAGTGTTTTTTATTTTTTCTGTATCAGTCCTTTACATACTTAAATTTATTCATAGATATTTGATTCTTATAGTTATTGTAAAATGAATTTTTTTCTGATTTCCTACTCAGATTGTTCATTACTAGTGTATTGAAACACTACCAATTTTTGCAAGTTGATCATATTACCTGCCACTTTTTAAAAACTCATCTATTATCTCTAGTTGCTTTCTTGTAGATTTTTCAGGACTTTGTATATACAGGATCATTTCAATGGCAAATTGTGATAGTTTCACTTTTCCCAGTTTGGATACTTTTTATTTCTTTTTCTTGCCTAACTGTTCTAGCAAGAAACCCTAACTAATCTTGAATAATATGGTGACATTGGATATCCTTGTCTTTTTCCAGATATTAGAGGAAAAGCATTCAGTCTTTCACCATTAAGTATGAGGTTAACTGTGGGTTTTTCATATATGCCCATTATTATGTTGAGGAAGTTACCTCCCACCCATAGCTTTCAAAATTTTTCTATGAAGATAGTATGCTGGATTTTGTGAATGCTGTTTCTGCATTGATAGAGATGGCCACGGAGTTTTTCTCTATCGATTTGTTAATGTGGTGTACTGTATGAATTGATTTTCTTGTGTTGAACTGCCATTGCATACTAAAGTGAAACCCAGTGATCATAGTACAGAATTCATTTAATGTCTTTTTGGATAACATTTGCAAGTGTATTGTTGAGGATTTTAACACCTAAATTCATTACAGAGTTTGTCTGTAATTTTCCTTTCTTATTGCATCTTTTTCTGGCTTTAGTAATAGGCTGATTCTTCACAGAATGTGTTAGGTAAACTCCCTTTCTTCATTTTTTTGAGGATTTTTAGCATATATTAGTTATTTTTGTAATGTATGGTGGACTATCTGTGAAAACATCTGATCCTATGACTTTTATTTGTCCAGAGGATTCTGATGACTGAATCAATCTCATTACTGGTGATTGTTCTATTTATTAAGGACTTTTATTAATTCTAGAGTTAGTTTAGTTTATTTATGTATTTCCAGGAATTCATCCATTTAACCTAAGTTGTCAAATTTGTTGGCATACAGTTGTTCACAATATCCTCTTATGGCCTTTTAAATTTAGTGGGGTCAAGGGTGATGTCCCCTCTGTCTTTCTTGATTTAATTTATTTGCAACTTCTCACATAGTTTTTTGCTATTCTATATAAGGATTTGTCAATTTTATTAATAGTCTCAAATACCAGCTTTGGGTTTTGTTAATTTCTTCTAAATTTTTTTCTTGACATTATTTTTTTTTCTGTTCTAATCTTCATTCTTTGCTTCCTCTTGCCTTGGGATGAGTTTGCTGTATTTTTATTAGTTCCTCCAGGTGTGCAGTTAGGTCTTTGATTTTAGCTCTTTCTTCTAATTTAATGTAGGCATTTACTGTTATAAATTTCCCTCTCACCACTGCATTCAAATCATCCCACAAGTTGTGATATATTGTGTTCCCATTTTCCTTTTCCTTGAGATATTGACAGATTTGTCTTGCAATTTCTTCTTTGACTCACTGATTGTTTCAATAATTTGTTGTTTAACCTGCATATATATGAGAATTTTTTACATATTTGTGTCTTCTGTCCATTAATGATTTTCAGATTCATTCTATTGTGGTAAGGGAAACAGTACTTTTAATAAATTTAATCTTTCTATATCATTGAGACTTGTTCTATGATTAACTTGTGGTCTATCATGGATAATAATCCATGAGTACTCAACAACAATGTATATTTTGCTGTTTTTGTGTGCAACAATCTGTATATGTCTGTTAGGTCTAGTTCCTCAAAAGTATTATTCAAAATCTCTTTTTCTACTGATCCATTTTCATATGTCTAATTTTGAGAGTGGGGTATTGAAGTCCCCCACTATGATTGTGGAGGCAGCTATTTTTCCCCTGTGTTTTGTCAGTGTTTGCCTCATGTATTTTGGGACATCCTGGTTAGGTGCATAAATATTTGTGATTTTTCTTTCTTCTTGGAACATTGTTCCTTTTATTAGTATATAGTGCCCTTCTTTGTCCCTTATATCACTTTTGCATTTAAAGTATATTTTATCTGATATAAGTATAGCTTCCACAACTTTTTTGGATACTGTTTACATGGAATATCATTTCCCAAACTTTCTCTTTCAACCTATTTGTGACCTTGGGTATAAGGTGAGTCTCTTGTAGTGGGCATAAAAATGATTCATTTTTAAAATATACATTCTGCCAATCTATATCTCTTAATTGGTGAGTTTAATAAATTAACACACAACATTATTTCTCTAAAGGCAGTACTTACTTCAACCATTCTACCTCTAGGCTTATATATGTTATATCTTATTTTTGTTTCTCTTCTTACCCTATTAGTTGCCCTTGTTAAAATAATCTTCTGAGGTAAGCAGGGCTCAATGCTCTTACAAAAGCAATGGAAGAGGAAAGGCAAAAATCTATCTGAGGGAGCTTCTTTGGGGATTTGCAGCCCTGGAGAGTGCTGCACATCATCCAGGAGGGAGAGGGACAGAGAGACAAGAGGTCAAGGGAAAACCATGAATTATTCTTCACTGTAGCTGAGAATGGCACATATACCACACCCTCAATGTGAATTGCCTTGGTAAATCTCATGGCTCACTGCAGTCAACTGAGTGGAACAGAATGTTCTCTTCCCTAGGAGGAAGAGGGGTCTTGTGGAGGGCAGAGGATGTTTCCTATTCAGTAACTTTAGTCAGCTGAACCCCCTTTCAATCTCAAAAGAGACCCATGCCAGCAACAAAGAGGACCCAGGGAAAGGTGAGGGTGATCTGATTGAGCAGGCAGTCACACCCAACTGCCCTAGAAAAGAGAGGAATTAGGTCAGTGAAAGGTGGAGACAGGCACCTAATCAGCCATGGCAAGAAGGAAGCCAATTGAGATAGCTTGCAAACTGTTAGAAGCTCAGCTTTTGTGAAAGAAAGGAGACAGAGAGACCAACATAAGTTTTCAGGAGCCCACTTAACTCCTAGAGTGGGTGTACCTCAGTGTAGAAAAACCTGCTCACATATATGAGGTCCCTGGTTTGATTCCTGGTACCCCCTAAGTGAAAAGATCCAGAGAGTGATCCACTGGGTAGTCAGGCACTAAGTTAGCACCTTACAACAAGGAACTCATAGACTTAGTCTTTTTGATCTGGGTTTTTGAATCTGTTATTTTTATTTTTTCATGGTTTTTAGTTTATTATTTTATTTTTAAATTTTTATTTTATTTGCTAAAACCAGTTATCTACGGAGGGCAGGCTGCAGGTTCATTGATTGATGAGCACCATTAGCCTGCGATGATTCCTAGGGGTCTAAGAGGTAAGCTTGTTTTTCCTGGGTTGTTATTCTGGTTTTTGTTTGTTGTGTTTTCTCTTTCTTTGTTTCTTTTTTTCCCTTTTTCTTAATTTCTCCTTTGTTTGTTTATTTATAAGCTTTCATTTTTTCCTATTCTATTGCTTTTCTTTCATTCCTCCTTTTCTTGCTTGGTCTTCATTTTATTTATTTTCTTTTTCCTTCTTCCTCTTATCTTTCTGGTCTTTTATTTTATTCTATTTTTTCTATCTTTTCCTGTTTCATTTTTTATTTCAACTTTTTTTTTTGTTCTAATTCCTTTGCATTTTTTTATGATTTTCACTCATTACTTATTTATGTTCCTGGGACTTTTATGGTTCCTTTTCTATCTGTTAAATCAATTATTACTATTATTCTTTTCCATTGTCTCTTTTCTTTTCTATGGTATTAATATTTTTTTCAAGGGAACATAGACAACTGTCAGGCTATAGAATAAGAGTAACCAAGTATGAAAAATGAAACTTACTTCAAAAAATAAACAAATTAAAACCCTAGAGTAGAAATAGCAGCTCATCATCTGCATAAGCCTCTCAAGATAAACAGATGTCTAGACACCAATAAAACACATGCTATACTAAGAAACAGGAATACATGGCCTAGCCTAATGAACAAACTGAAAAACAGAAGGAGATGCACAATGTGGAAAAACTAATCAAGGATGTCCCCAAAATAACATGAATTAACTTAATGAAGTGAAGCAAGATATAAAGGAGACATTGGGAGAACATACTGAAGAAATTGCAAATATACCTAAAAAGATAATGGATCTGATGATGATAAATGGCACAATGCAAGAAATCAAAAAAATAAGCTGGAAAAATAAAACAGCAGATTTTAACAGGCAGGGGAGATAATTAGTGGCTTTGAAGGTAGTATATCTGAAATCAGAGAGATAATAGAATAGATAAATAAAAAGAAAGAAAATCAGCAGGAACACAGGGAATTGAATTACAATATGAAATACACAAGCATGCAGTTTAAGTATCCCAGACAGAGAAAAGAAGGGAAAAGGGACCAAAAAAGTGTTGGAAGTAATAATGGCCAAAAATTTCCCAACTTTTTGAAGGACATGGACATATATGGTCAGGAAGCACAGTGCACCCCAAACAGTATAAATCCTAACAGGCCTACCCTGAGACATATACTATCAATGTGTCAAATGAATAAGAGAAAGGGACAATATGGAAAGTAGCAAGAGATCCATCAGATATAAGGGAAGTTTAATAACATTAAGCATTGATTTCTCACGTGAAACCATGGAGGACAGAAAGTAGTGGTATGACATAGGTAAGTTTCTTAAAGAAAAAAACTTGTCAGCCAAGAAATCTGTATCCAG
>PVKH010008291.1:0-19595 GCA_004027955.1 Chaetophractus vellerosus | reverse complement strand
GTAGTCTCTTGTTTCAATTAGTAAATGATATACTTTTTAACTTAACAACGTGTATGCTAGTAAAGCGTTGAGGGTTTCTTTTACAAATGTATATGAATCATCATTCAAAACAAACTTTCATTCTAAGTGGTGATTGATTCTGGAGGATATGGAGCAAATGTTAGCTCCAAGAACTTGCCATGCTTGATGAATCAGTTTTTCAGCAATGTAGGCAAGAATCACAGATTTTATAAAGAATCTTTAGGATGATCATAGACAATGGTCAAGATATTTAAAATCTCCCCCCCCCCCCGCCCTCTTTGCACTTTGCAATGAAACCATCAAGGGAAGGAAAAGGAGGAAACCATGCAGGTAAACATGGTAATTTTCTAATACTCATATCGATTAGAGATTTTTGTTAAATCTCTTACATTTTGCCTATCCTAAAAAGAAAGATACACTAACATTTATTTGGTGCCTATTGGGTGCTGAGCTGTACACCAGGGGTCTTATATGTCATCACCCTATAAGGTTTGATGTAATTTAATTTAATTTTCACATCTATGCTATACGATTTTGATGTTTTCATTATGCCCATTTTTTAGATGAAGAAACTAAAGCTCATGGAGTTTAAGTAACCTGTCTAATAAAATAGTCAGTTAATAACAGATTTATTATTTAAATCTGATTCTGACTCCAAATTCCGTTTTATTTCCATAAGTAGAATTAATATATTAATTGTGTAAAACATCAACTTAGAGATCTCACATTAACTTGATATTTTTGAATAACCATATTTAGTCATTCAGCACTTTTATTCAGTGCCAATGTTGTACTATCCATATAGAAACGTGTGTAGCTTGAGCACTCATACAGTGACAATATAATTGTATTCTTTGGTGATTAATCGGTCATTTCCATTCTAAACTTATGTTCCAATAACCACGAATTGCTTTTATAGGCAGAACTGACATAGAAACAGTATGATAACAATGGCCATGAGAGGTGGAGAATTCTGGGCATATAGCTACATTTTGGGATTGAATACTGGAAGTTTGGGAAAGGTGTTTATCCCAAATCTCCTAGAGGAAGGAACAATGTTAAAAACAAAACCTTTGCTGACTACAGCATTGTAATGTACCTTGCATTATCACTTTTCTTATCATTTTTCTATAAATGAGTATTTCTAAGATAAGGCTGGCAGAAACAGTGAGCATATAAGAGAAAACACAAACCGGGGTTCTAGCTTGGCAGATCTGAGCTCAAATCCAATGGTGTCGCATACTGGTCCAACAAGGTGCTTAATCTCTGCCTCATTTTTCTTACTTGTAAAGGAGCATAGTAACTTTCCTGCGGAATTGTGAGAAATGAAAGAGATGACTGTCAAGTGTAAAAAGCAATGCCACATAACAATCACTAGATGGTATTTGTAGGGTTTATACACAGGATGGAGTTTGTTCCTGGGATGGGTGCGCCAGGTGTTTGAGGCGGCCTGGGCTGCCAGGAGCGGGGGAGTGATCCAGATGGGAGATGGTTTTTCCCATTTTTCTTCATGCCCTGTGATGCTGGTTCCTTGAATATACTCCTCGGATATCTACTGGGTGTTCCACAGCTTCGGAATTCAGAGTGGGTTGTGATTTTTATGTGTGCTGGATCTATAAAGCAACAAATTTATATAGTCATCCACTCTGGTTTCACTATCCACCCTGGCACTGTATGAAGACAGAACTCCCTCCTGTCCTCTCTGAATCCCGCACCCACGTAGCACGGGTGCATGCCACCATTCATTTAGTTAGTAAACATTTATCGACCCCCTCCTATGTGACAGGCTGTATTCTAGATGGGTACAATGGGGAATAAAATGGGGAAATTTCTCATCCTCCTGGTGCTTATCCTCAAATTGTAAGAATCCTCTACATAATGATGTAATTTTACTAGCAGCAAATGTTCTAAAGAAGTACAAAGTGCTAAAGGAGTACACAAGGGGAGGTTGGACCCAGCCAGGGAGTTGGGGAAACCTTTTAAGTAGCGAATTTATAGGTGTACTGTGTGTTAAAATTTGTGTGAGTCTTTTCATGTAAATGAAAACGATTCACCCTGGAATCTGTGAGTTTCTTTGAGCTCAGCAGAGGGAAGAGGAGTGACCTGGGGAGAGGGTGGCTGGGGAGCATCCCAAGCTGTGGGACAAGTCAGTCATTCATCTTGCATTGCTTTTTTTTTTCTTTTAAATATATTTTTATTTATTTTTAAAAGATACTGAGATTACATAAATTGTTACATAAACAAAAATAAAGGGATTCCCATATGCCCCACTCCCCGGACCTCCCACTTTTCCCCACATTAACAAATTCTTTCATTAGTGTGGTACATTCATTGCAATTGATGAACACATTTTGGAGCATTGCCACTAAGCATGGACTATAGTTTACACTATGGTTTACACTCTCTCCCACTCAGTTCTGTAGGCTATGGCAGGATATATAATGGCCTGTATCTGTCACCTCAATGTTATCCAGGTCAATTCCAAGTCCTGAAAATGCCCCCATATCATACCTCTTTTTCCCTCTCCCTGATTTCAGCACATCCACTGGCTACTGTCTCCACATCAATGATATAACTTCTTCTGTTGTTAGAATCAAAATAAGTCTATAGTAGTACACCAGTAAGTCTATTCTAGTCCATATTTTATTCACCAATCCTGAGGATTCTGGGATGGTGATGTCCACTCCACCTCTAATTGAGAGGGGACTTCTTAAAAGATAGCACAGCACTCCCCTCATATTGTTGCTTCTTTTAACCAGTACCTAATTTCCATGTCTGTGAATGGGAAGGAACTGTTATTGATTACATGTAGGTTTCAGACTTCCTTTATAGAAAATTATATCCTGCCATTTTACTCCTCCCAACAGCATTGAGATAGTATTATCTTCATATTGCAAATGAGTAGGCTGATTATTTCTTCATTGACTTGTAATAGCCCCATTTCATACTGTCTGTCTTTCTGAATGTCCTGATTTGTATAGGAATTCTATGGTCATAAATAAATGAAGCTCAGAGAGGTTAAGCAATCTGCTGTGTGTCACACAGCAAGTAGCAGAGGGTGGTGGGATTCCACCTTGGTACTCTGATCTAAAGCCCATGTTCTTTCCACTAAATTGTGAACACAATCCGTTGATTCTAATCCTGTATTACGCTCTATTTTATTCTTCCAATAAAGTTTAGGTAGCTCAATACGAAACTGACAATACCTGGCTTTCTCACTTCTGCCTTCATTAATTCTGCTGTCATTTTAAAAATAGACTACAAATGAAAATGAATGATAAATTAAGATCAAATATAAAAGATATATAATAAATAGTAATCCTTTTCTTGGTATACACTTATATTTAACCTACTTTCTATGTTGCTCCAGCATGAGGAAGCTAATATAAAATGATTGCTTCTGAAATTCAAGATGTAACTCTAATGACAAAATATCAGTTATTATTGTTCTTTTGTATCACATGATATCCTCTGGGCTGGGTTGGTTCATGACATGCCCTAGTTAGCAGAACATGAATGTAAAGAACTTAGAGCTTTGAAAAACTAATCAATTAAACCCTTCTATGTCTGAACCATTTTAATACCACTCTTCAAGCAAAAATCTTTTTTTAAAAAAAATCATTTTCAAAACTAAGGAATACATGTATAATTTTTCTGCATGGAATATGATGACTTTTTGAGAGTGCATCCTTCAGATGTAAATGTGTCAGGAAGATAAATAAAATATTGCTTCCTTTCTCTTCTTTTTAAAATAAAAGTACATATAAATCATATTATACCAATAGTCATATTAGAAATGAGTACTATTTTGTCATCTCCCTTTATGGAATTATGGTGTGAACTCTGAAGATGCTGGCATTACTCTACCTAAAAACAAGATTTTAGTAAGTGTATTGTATATCAGAATTTAATCTTCCTTTATGATTTACTGTGGGAACACAGAAATGATTTACTGTGGGAACCTCTGAGCATTTCTATTAAATGCTTCATTCCCAACTGTTTTCCCCAGTCTTTATTTGTATCTCTTTGTTTTAGGATATTCTGACCAATTCATTATCCATTTGTTCAATTTATATTCCTAGTTTCTCTGAATGAGTTGTTCATGAAGTGTTGGCACAACTGGCTTCATAGTTGGTATACCTGGAATATCTATCACTGCTTCATCCTTTTTTGTAACTCTGCTGATGTGCATCTATCTCACTGTGCTCTCTTCCCATTCCAGCCCATGAGTAGGATTTCATTTAGTAGTTAATGGAAAATTACTTTTTTAAATTGGAAACTACCTCTATTATTTTAAATATAGATTATTTAAACATATAGAAAACAAAATTATAAACACCACCTAGATTTAACAAATGTTAACAAATTGCCATGTTTGCTTCAATAGGCAAGAAATTAAGCCTTTACTAATTTTAAAAGTTAAATGCTTTTCCCCAATAAAACTTTCCTTTTGACCAAACTGCTTTCTTTTCATCAACTATTACAGCAAAAAGAAGTCTGTAGGATTGCTCAGTTCAGCAGTTCACACTGTGCGTGGGATGACAGTGTGCAAAAAAAGGGTTCTGTGGCCAAAGAAATGTGAGAAACTATGGGCTAAACAAAGCCTAAAAGCCCTCTTGACTGTGAGACTCCTCCAAATGTGGATATGGAATGCACAAATTCCTACCTTTATTTGACCATAGAAATTCTTTCTCACTGTATGTCTTGCAAGGCTGGTATTCTAAGGAAGGCGTATCAGGTAACGCTGATCTAAAACCCTTATTTTATAGATAAAGAAATTTCCCTGAGAAGTTGTGATTCACGCAAGATCTTACTGCTGTTTTAATGGAAAAACTAAAACTAGAACTTATTTCATTTGCTTGCTTCTGACTTAGTTTGGAAATTCCATGGTTCTGAGCAACCTATTGTCCCTTCCTTGGTATATTTATATGTAACAGTCATAAGTAGTGACTGTAGTTACTCCCATCTTGCTACTTTCTTTAGCCCCAGAGAAACCCCAGTGATATCTGTTCCAGTAGAACTGAGAACTTGAGATTATTGGGCTCATTCTATTTTCTTATGGATGATCAATGCAAGGTTAACAAACTGTTATCTTTTCATTAGAAGAAAATAAGTTTGAGACACCCACAAATAAAGAGCTCACCATCAGTTAAGAAGTTCATTGAACAAATATTTACAGAGTGGCTATTCCATGCCTGGCACTATTCTAGGTTCTAGAAAATAGCACTGAACAAAACAAAATCCTTGCCCTCGTGGAGATTAAAATCCTCTGAAGGAAAACAGATAGCAAACAAGCATCAGAGGTTGGTAAGTGCTCTGGAAAAAATAAAACAGAGTAAGGGGGATAGAGAATGCTGGCAAGGGTTACAATTTTATGTAGGGTGGTGAGGGATGTTTTACTGATAATGTAACATTTGAGGAGTCTATCACTTGAGGAAGTGAAGGAACGGTGACAAGCTCAGGAAAAAAAAATCTAGCAAGAGGATTTAGCATATTCCAGGAACTTACAGAGGTTAGTGTGGCTGGAGATGAGTGAGCAAGGAGGAGAGTGATAGGGACCAGGTCATGTCGGGCTGTGTAGGCATTAAAAGGACTTTGGTGTGTTGTTTAATCTCCACATATTTATGAATTTTCCCTTTTTTCTGTCCATTATTGATTTCTAGCTCCAATCCATTATGATCAGAGGAAGTGTTTTGTATAATTTCAATCTCTTTAAATTTATTGAGACTTGTCTTGTGACCCAACATATAGTCTATCTTGGAGAAGGATCCATGAGCACTTGAAAAGAATGTATATCCTGCTGTTTTGGGGTGCAGTGCTCTGTAGATGCTTTTTAGGTCTAATTCATTTATCATATTATTTAAGCTCTCTGTTTCTTTATGTTTCCAGATGTTCTATCCAATACTGAGAGTGGTGTATTGAAGTCTCCAACTATTATTGTAGAAACATCTATTTCTCCCTTCAGCTTTGCCTGTATGTGCCTCATGTATCTTGAGGCACTGAGATTAGTATAGTTATTTCTTCTTGCTGAATTGCCCCTTTTATTAATAGATAATAATGTTTTTCATGCCTTATAACACTTTTGCATTTAAAATCTATTTTTCCTGATATTAGTATCACTACTCCAGCTCTTTTTTTGGTTAGTATTTGTGTGGAATATCTTTTTCCAACCTTTCACTTTTAATCTGGTCATGTCCTTATGTCTGAGGTAGGTCTCTTGTAGACAACATATAGATGGCTCATAATTTTTTATCTATGCCATCAGTCTATGTCTTTTGATTAAGGAGTTCAAGCCATTAACATTTACTGTTATGACTGTGAAGGCATTATTTAACTTCATCCATTTTGACCTTTGGCTTTCTGTTGTCATATTACACTCTTGTCTAGCTTTTTACCCTTTAATTTATCCTTTCTAAGAATCTTCATTTCTACACTGTTCTCCAAGTTTCTCACCCTTGTTTTTTTCCTTTCAGGCAGCAGCACTCCCTTTGGTATCTTTTGTAATTCTGGTCTTTTGGTAACATATTCTATCAGTTTTTGTTTGTCTCTGAAGACTTTGAACTCCTCTTCACTTCTGAAGGACGGCTTTGCCAAATCCAGAATTCTTGGCTGGCAGTTTTTCTCGTTCAGTAACTTAAATATGTCATACCACTTTCTTCTCTCCTCCATGGTTTCTGATGAGAGGTCGGCACTTAATCTTATTGATTTTCTGTTGTATATTATGCTTTGCTTTTCTCTTGCTGTTTTCAGAATCTTCTCTTTATCTCTGATTGAGTGAAGCAAGCCAGACACACAGGACAAATACTGTATGATTGCCCTATTATGAACTAAATATATTAGGTGAAATATAAATATATTACGTGAAATATGAATATGAGTAAAATTGCAAAAAAAGACTGTTTTCCTAGAAGCTGAACAAATGTAGGTTAATACTACAAAATGTTAATATCAGACAAAAAGAAAAACATTATACTAAGTGAAGGAGACCAGACACAGAGTATTACATATTGTATGATTCCATTTATAAAATGTAAATATAAATCAATTTATAAAGATGAAATTAGATTAGTGGTTATGTAGGGCTGAAGAAGGAATGCTAAGGAAAGGAATCTTTCTTTTCGGAGTAATGAAATTATTCTAAAATTTTTGAGATGAATGTACAACACTGTGATTATACTAAAAGCCATTGATTATACACTTTGGGTAGATCATATGGTATGTGAATATATCTCAATAAAACTGCTTAATACACAAATAAATAATTGTGCAAGAATAGCCAGAAATAGCAGCTATGTACAGCAGGGGAAACAGAGAGGGATTGAGAGGTGAGGATTTTTCTTGTTTGTTTGTTTGTTTGTTGTTTATTATTATTATTTTGAAATAATGAAAATACTCTAATATAATGATTGAAGTGATGAATACACAACTATTTGATTATATCAAACACCATTATTGTACACTCTGGATGAATTGTATGCTTTATTAATATGTTTAAAAAAGGACTGGGCTTTCTGGGTGACAAGGGAAGTCATTAGTGGATTTTGCATAGAGAGGTGACATGGTCTGACTTCTGTTTGAAAAGGCTCAATCTTGTTTCTGTGTGAAAAATAATGGTAGGAAGATGTGACAGGTTGGTTTACCTAGGAAGCGGACTCTGAGATGGACATTAGCATGCAGGAAGTTTATTAGGGAGTGCTCTTAGGGGCAGCACCTGTGGAAGATGGAAAGGAAGTAGGATAAGGCAAAGGGAGAAATTTGGCTGCAATGCAGCCTCAACAAAAGGCTTAATTGGGATTGCCCTTTAGAGTTGTCCCAAATTTGAGTGAGAGTGCCAGGTCTTTGTACAGATGCATTGGCTGGCCATCGGATGACGTTGGGCAAGGAGATTCATTCAGCTGAGAGAAACTCCCAGAGAAGACTGACAGCTGAATGCTGTCATGTACTCCCAGCAGCCAAGGAACTAAATCCTTCAATTGTGAAGAGGGAAATGGATGACTTATCAGAGCATCATTTACAGGAGGCAAAGTAGAAGCAGGGAGAATTGTTAGGAGGCAATAATTCCGAAAGAAGACAATGGTAGGTTTGACTACTAGGGTTTTAGAAGTAGAGGTAGTGAGGCATGTTCATATTCTGGATATCTTTTGAAGGGAGAGCCAGCAGGATTTATTGATGTATTAATGGGGAACTATGAGAAACCAAGAAAAGTCAATATAAACACACAATTTTTGGCCCAAGCAACTAGAAATATGTAGATAACATATGCTGAGGTAGGGAAAATTTTAGGGAGTAGGGAACAGTTTCAGGAGAAGTAATTCAGTTCTGGATATATTATATTTTAGATGTCTGTGAGATATTCAAGTGTAGATGTCAGTTGGATGTAAGAGAGTGTTATCCAGGGAAGCGGTCCAGGCTAGGGATATACATTTGGGACTCACTGGCTTGAAAATGCTATATGTGCCTACGTAACTGATTGAGATGACATACAGACTGACTTCTGGGCTACTTCAATTCTTAGGGTCAGGTGGCATAAAGTAGACTGAAAGGTGTATCCAGAGACTAGGAAGAGGACCAAGAAGAAATGGAGTACCAGAAACGAAATGAAAAGTTATCCAAAAGAGAAAGAGTGATCCATGGACATGTATTCCTGATGGATAAATGTTTCTTATTGTTGTCTATGTTCCCTTGCCAAATTCCACCATGTTTAGGGTTCCTTAATTTCTTTGGAATACTTAGTTATATCAAAGAAACAGATTCACTTAGATACTAGGTGTTCTTCAATACTTTGAAGCTTCTGGTTTACTTTAATTAAGAAGGACTACTAATATCCTTTTATTAAAAGATTTATTTATTTATTTATTATTTATTATACATCTCCCCCTTCTGCTTGTTCTTGCTGTGTTCATTTTCCTTTGCGTTCCTCTGTGTCTGCTTGTCTCCCCCTGCTGGGGCGACCTGCCAAGTCAGCTCACAAGCGCCGCGGCCCACCTGCTCGTGGGGGCTCGCCCTGGCTTGCGGGGGCTTGCCTTTTCCCGCGGGGGCTTGCCTTTTGCCGGCGGCGACATGCCCTGCCCGCATTGGTTTGCCTTCTTGAGGCAGTCTGCCTGTTCGAGGAGGCCCCGGGGACCGAACTCGGGGCCTCCCATGTGGTAAACTGGCGCCCTACCAACTGGGATACAGCTGGCCCCATACTAATATCCTTTTTAACTGGAAGGATAACCCAAGGAGAAGAGAGTCTATAAGCAGTAATAGGAAAAGAAGCCAGAGTCAAAGACAGATGAGGCCAAATTTAGGCTGTGATGGAATCTCATGCACATTTGTTAAGAAATAAGTGTTTACTTTGAATATCTTAAACCCAATTCTGAGTGTGTGATTGGGTTATTACTTATTGGGATCCCTAGATTCATCTTTTACCCAGAATACAGATGCAAACTCCCAATGACTCCCATCTTCAAAGGGAAAAGATGACTGAGGGCTGAAACAGAATGAGAAGTGCCCCAATATCAGACACCAGAAGTAGAATAGCATCTCTGCAGAAACTAAAGTGAAAAGTGACTGAGAAAAGCCCAAGACCACCTCCCCATGCAGCTGAACACACAGTCCACTTTCACTCTTCCCTAATTTCATTCTTCACTGGCATCACTTATAAAGGTGTTTCCTTCATGAGACTATAAGACCTGCTGAGAAAGGGCCCAAGCCTTTATCTTGATGTCTACCAGAGTTTAGAGCTGTGCCTGGCACTCAACCCATGTTTAGTAAGATGAATGGGATTTCTAGTACCTTCTTTTATCGGGCACAAGACCTAAGGATAGATGAATGGATGTCTGAATAGTCTTGGCAGCTAGGGCTATTTAACTGCTTACATGTTTCTTGGCAAACTTTTGTGGACTAATTTATTTTTTTCCTCAAATTTGTTTCCCATGTCAAGAAACAAAGACTATTTGTCTATATTTATTTTAAAAGAAATACTTTAAGGGTCTTCTGGCAAGAAGGTATTGCAGTATTGTCCTTTCTGTTGCAAATTTTAACAAACCTTATTTTCTTTTGGAAAAAGACGATTCAACAGAGCAGTTTCTGTCCCTTAGTGGGAGAGAGATCATTAGGAAATTTGTGTTTATAAAATGTTTAAGGGTCTTAGGCAGACTCTAGGAAAGATGACTCTTTTTGTCCACAGGAAAAGTGGTTGTAATTGTAGGGTAGAATATCCTTTTCTCTCCTCACCATCCAGTTTAAGTAACTTACATGCTTTTTCATCATTCAAGACTGGGGCCTGTTATTTCCGTTGGATGCCATCACTTACTATTCAAATGAGAACGCTTTCTATAGAAATTGTCCTAAATACTTGCGTATTTGAGGCTATATGTTGTTACTAACCAGATGGCTGAAGCATGCTGTTACAATGCATGACCACTATGTCCTTTCTAAACTCAAAATTATGATTTCTCCTTTTAACATCAATACTTATTAATTAATAAAAACAAAAGGAAGAAAATTATTAGGGAAAAACACAGCGCAAAATAATAGGTTAATTTAATTGATTTTCATGTAAAATGATTCAAGGAAGCATTTCAGTAAGGCAAATCGTAGGACTGAAATATTTCCTCTTCCAAATCTGTCTGTATCAACTTGCCTAAATATTGCTTTATATTTGGGGAAGAGAATGAGAGAAAGAAAAGATCTGAGGGGGAGTGATAGCATGGGATAGACAAGAGCTTCATAACTGTTTGAATCCATGTGGAATAAATTGATTGAGTCATTGAAAAAGGTCTGACTGTCATTCCCCTTAGGGGGCCACATACCTGAACTTTGAGAGAAGAGTGATCTTTAAGATTTATTAATGTAACTCTTTGATATTTTAATTCTTATGTTTTTACACACACACACACACACACACACACCCTATTTCCCACTGAATAAAGTTAAAATACTTTAATTAAGATCTTTGATGATCTGGACCTAAATTGTTTTTCTAGTCTTATTTGCCTTCATTCTCATTGTTGTTATTTGTCAAACCAAGTAACAACAAAAATAACAGGAGTAACATATATGCGGTATTTGCCTGGACAGGGCTAAGGCTTTATAGGCCAAATTTAATTGTAATTCTCACAAACACCTGTGAAATAAATACTATTATTCTTCACATTTCCTAAGTTAGAACACTGAGTCTGTGAGAGGTTCAGTAAACTACCTGAGGACCCACAGCCAGGGAGTGGCAGGGTAGTGCCCAAATCCAGGACCGTCTAGCTCCAGTCCTGGGGTGGCAACTACACAGGCTCTTCCCTCCTCTCGCTGCTCTGATGGTGCCTTCGCTCAGGGTTTTCTCTCTGCTCAATAAGTGCTGTTCCAGCCCACCTTCAGAGGCCCACGCTCCTTCCAAGGGCAGCCCCAATGCCACCTTCTCCATGAATTACTCAGGGGGCTGTGATTTCAATACCCTCAGAAATTCTTCTAAATGTTAGCTACTCAGAGCATCAAAGACCAGCAGCAAAGTGTCAGCTGGAAGCTTGTTGGGAATGCAGACTCTGAAGCCCCACCTCAGATCTCCGGAATCAGAATCTGCATTCTAACAGGATTCCCCAAATGGTTTGTATGTGCAATAAAGTTAGAGAAGGACTGTAGTATGGATTGTTTTCTTTGTATCTCTTATTTATATACCTAGTTTTTATTCTTAATTAGGTTAAGAGCTCTTTGAGGACAAGGAGGACATTATAGTCTCTTTTGAGTATCTGTAAGTATACATAGCATAGAAGGTGGCAGGTTGTTTAGGACTATGGTATAGTATTTCTATTCAGAAATTTAGATAATTTTCCAGTTCATAATGTACAGTATTATTTAGATTTGTTTCATTTTTGACAATTACTTCACTCACAGAGATTCCACAAATTCAGATTTTTGGATAATATTGAAAATGTTGAGACATAATCTAGGTCCCTAAAATAAAACTGTCATTCCTTCCTATAGCATTTGATCTATACAGAGCCCTGGGAACAAACCATCTTTCATTGCCAAAATCCAAATATAAATATCACAGAGTTGGAGAAAAATCAATACTTAGAAAATAGAAAAATAGAAACACTGAGAACTGAAGACTCTAATCAATTTCACATGTGAAGTTATGAGGTTGGTTTGCTTCCATCAGGACACTCACCTGGAATGGAATTTTGTTTTGACAAAAATCTGTTGCAAGCTTTATTTTAGAGCTAATTTTGTTAAGTTGCAAAACTTCAGTCACTACACACGCTCCTTTGTCATTGCTTGCTATTTATATGCCAAGGACCGATAATTAAAGTTATTGATTTTTTTAAAAAAAGATCACTGTGTGTTTTTCTAGTTCTTTATTTAGACACAGTGTTTGAACATAGTTGTACCTCTAAATGCTCTCTGTGACTGTGACCAACTGATCATCGAGATTGACAGATGCTGGGGCCTCTCAATCAGCCTCTCGTTGCTGCACAATCTGGCTTCTCTCTTCCTTTCACAGAATGTATAATTGGAATACTTGCATGAAAAGAAAAGAGGGCAAATGCATATAGGTGGATTTTTTTTTTTTTACTTCTACTGATTCCATTTCAGCGGTCAATATGACCTCTCGTGAAGTTCCAAATCTAAAAATTATCTGAACATAAAACCTACTCTTTAGAGGTGATGAAATCCTCCAATTTAGGGAGGATTCCACTTTACCTCTTTTTAGAATTCCTTTTTTTCCATGTGAGTGTGTGTGTTGTCTTAGTGAGGCTTCCTTCCCACCTCAGTCATTGGTTTGCTCACTCCCTTATGTGCTGAATCAATGCTTCCAGAACAGGGGCTTCCGAGTGACTGCGGGCACAATTACTTCCAAATGAACCAGTGCATCTTAGCAGGGAGCGTTCAGACCACACCCCAGGTAAAAGGAAGTCTTTCCTTAAATGCTTTCAATAACTTTTAAAGGCAGTGCACTGTGCTGGAGGTGTTTGCTGCAAGAGGGCTTAAGGGAGAGCTGCCGGAGTGTAGATAAATTCGACTGTATAGCAGAATGCAATGTTATCTAGCTGTTAGTGGCTAGGGTGAGCTGATAAAGACAAAACAATTGCTTACTGGACTGCCCTTGGCATAGTGTTAATGATAAGGCACCCTGAAATATCTCTTCTTAGGAGGCTAGTGGCCATCTGTGAGTGTGGGTGTCAACATCAGAACGGAGAGAACTTTTAGGGAAATGTAAGAAATGAAGGCGGTACAGCCCCAAACTGAGCAGAGGAGCAGTTAGCTTGTGTGGCGTGGGGGAAAAACAATTTCTCAAATTATTATTAGGCTGTCCAGTGAAAAGGTGACACAGCCTTAGAGGTGTCAAGCATGACAAGCTATGTTTAGGAAAATATTTTAATCCTTTCAACTTTAATTTCTATTATTGAAATAGTGTCCTAAGGATAGGAACTAAAATGTTTAAGCAGCATTGACAACTGAAAGTGTTAATTGGCATTTAACATGTGCAGTGCTATTAACATGCATCTGTTTCTGCTTTGTGTGGAAATGATTTTTCATCACCATAGCAATTCATTTCTGGGCTCCATTGGAACTTGGCCACAGTATGCAGTAAAATAGCAAATGTTTTTTTTTTTTTCCTTTTCTGAACAAGGGATTCAACAGCCTACTTGCTAACAAGTGACTCTTCATCTGAATGCTGCATAGTGTGGCTAGTGAAATTCCAAATTGTCCTCCAGCTTCAATTCTGTGCAAATAAATATTGGATCTTTAGTGAGATAAGATGATGCTAGGTAGGGCAGGTGAAAAGAGCCCCATGGTAACATTGTACTGCTAGCTTAAAAGTGAATACCAAGCTATTGCCCTTTTTGTGATTGCTTTTCTGAGGCTGTGTGTGAGGAGAGGAATTTATCCCTGATCATTTATTCCAATAGCAGCCCAATAAGAAATATGTTTTCAGTTCTGTTAGTTTTTCTTTTGTTTTGTTTTATTCTTGAATGACATCATGAATTGGTTCAGCTGAAATTGGAAATTGTTCTCTTGCACTGGTAAGGAAATTTTATGCAGGATATGGATGTTTCTGCATGAAAATATAATAATAAAGTAGAAGGAAATAATTTTACTTCTTTTCAGTTGTCTCAATTGTCAACAGGCGGTTTTTAGAAATTCATTTGTTATAAAAATACATCTTATTCATTAGAGCATCAGTTTTCATTCATAAATTGTTCCCATTTTATTCATGAAAATTATAGCTATTAGCCTCTAAAAAGTCTATGGCTTGTGGTGTATCAATGGTGGAGATATATTTGTATTTTAGAGGTTTAAGTAGATTGAACTATGCAAATTGTGCAAGGCTTTTGGAAAAGTAAATGTTAGTCATTGTATATGTCTTAAAAGGCAAATACATTTACTGTTAATAATGGTTTTATATATTTTATAACCATGGGACACTTAAACTGAAGTCCTTCATATATCAGTATTTAAATTTCCACTGGTTGGAACCCAAGATAGACCTATAGTCATCATATGGGGAGGTAAGGGCAATCCTATAGAACCTGGGGTCAAAGTCAGAATTTAATCTCTTGTTCCTTGACTCCTAAAGAACTTTCTTTGCAAGCCAAATGTTATTCTATGACTAATTATCTGAACTACCGTTGGTTTTAGCTAAAACCATTTAGCAATTCCACTCTCCATCCCATCATGATATTGATAAGCTTAGTTATGCAAAGAAACCTCCCTAGAACATAATCCACCTAGAAAGTCACTTTGTTTTGTTGATTGCTGATAAGACTAGTGGCCTTCCTAAATCTTAAAAGGTATGTAATGTTCTTACCTACAAAGGGACACATGGATTTATTATTTTTGATGATAATCTGCAATCTTGAAATTGTGAGATGACTGCAATAATGAAATAATGACAAATAACTTTAAAGACAAAAAAGAATACTGAAAAATGAAAGGTTTCTCAGAAGGATTTGTCTGTGTATTTTATACCCCCTAAGGAGTATGCATTGTTTCTAGAAGGTACTGATGTTTCAGTTATCAGAGAGTTATACTTTACAGTAAGTGGTCCAAAATTCGTTTGTTAGGTCTTTCTAGAACTTCAGTGAAATCTCCTACAAGGATATCCCTTCTCTTTATTTGGCTTCATGCTTGCAGAAAAAAAAAATCCCTGATTGATAACCTACTGTCCCAGAAGCCCTGTTCCAGTGTCTTTCTGACCCTGGCCTCTTATTTATTGAAGATTGTGGCCCCATGCTATTAGTCTCCCTCTCTAGCCCAGTCTTACTACCATCCAATGTGGATTTTATTTTCTCATGGATGACCCTGTCAACTTTCTCATATCATATTCCTTGATCTTTCCAACCTCAATATCCTTCCTTTTTTAAAAAAAGAAATCTTAGATACTCAGTCTCAAGGCCAAAGCCTGGACCTTGCAGCCATCTAGAATTACTACCAAACTTCTAAATCTTAAACTCCCATAAACCATACTATGTCTCCAAGCAGTTCTTTCAAACAGTCACCATCCTATCAAAATCTATTTCCTACACCACTGAGACCTCTAGTTCCTTGAACCTGAGGGTCCCTCTTCTCTACCAATCTAAATTGAACTCCTTGGTTGATCCTTTTCTTTACTGTCACTAGTAGCCTTAATTTCCTTGGACTCATAACTTTCTGCTCAAACTACCTCCAAAAATCAACTCTGCAAAAGTTACAGTTCACATTCTCTGTTCTTCTGACAGGCAGTTGAGCATCCCTGGAGAGAATATTAACCAACCAAACAAATTGCTTTACTACAAACTCATGGATTTATATTTGGGTGGGGCCCTCACTGTGGTCTGTCAATTCATTTATTTGTTTCTGGCCAGGTCTCTTTCCCATTGCTGTCATTGATGTTCTAGGCTTTTCTATTTTTCTTACAACATCTGAGTCACCTTTCAAGTTCTTCTTCAGCTGCTAGACCACTTAATGTTGGAACCCCTAGGGTCATAAATTTGAAGTGAGACCAGTTTGTGTGATTATCCTCAACCAGGTTTACGTCTGTGGTGCAGGAGTAGAGTACATACAATGTTAGATTTAGCAAGGATTGTGATTTATCCAAATAAGGATGATGGTGTGAGAGAAGGCAAGGAGTTTAAGGGATATGCAAAGGAATAATTGTGATTGACTGTCGTTTAAATGGGTTAAGAAAGGAAGTGTGGGAAAACAAAATGTTGTCAAGATCAGTAAATTTTCATTCTGATGGGATCCAAGGAATGTTGGAGTTGGAGTACTAGAGGGAGTTAAATAGAGAGAAAGGAGTAGTGATCAGAGAATGAGAAAAAAAATCCTTAAACTATGGAGAAGTTGCAGCTATGGGTCTAGGCTAGAGCTGTGAGAAGCAAGGAAGAGTGTAGATCAAAGAAACATGACATTAGAAAGAGGACCCACTGGCATATTCAAATAACTAGGTATTGTGAAAAGAATAATATTAGAGAGAGCAGCATTGAACCAGGAACTAAATCTTCAAGGAAAAGTATTTGAGTTGGGTGAACAGATAACGAAAACAAGGAGGGGTAGTGAGAGGTAGGACCTGATAACATTAGATTCAAAACTGGAAGTTTTTAGGTAGGAAGGATGAATAATGGTGTTGAACTGTAAAAAGGAACATGGACAACATTTCTCTTACTTTCAGATGCAGTGGGATAGGGGCTGTGGAAAGAAAATACCTACCACCAAGACAGCTTTTGGAGAAGTAGGATCCTTCAGAGATAGTCAAGTTTTAGTTAGAACTGGAAGGTGAAGGAAATATTCCAAGAAGAGGATAAGGATATGGGGGATTTTGCATTTACTGACTGAATTCCAGAAAGTATATAGTGAAACAGGTTTCAAGAGTTGGAACAAGGTGCAAGATGGGAAGAAAACAAGGTGGATGTATAGCATAAAGGGGCAGAGGGATGACTTGGAGGCCTGGACTTCTCATGGAGATGGGCATGAAGGGGGCTAAAGGTTATGCTGAATTAAGGACTTACAGGTCCAAGACAGAAAGGGGTGGCATATCTTGAAGGGAGATGAGAATGGGGTTTCTCTAGGCTTCATCATATTCCTGCTGACAGAGGCCAGGAAGCAGCAGAGGGACAGTGTTACTCTGCCTAGATGGGGCTGATTTTATCAATGAAATTGATGATATCAGTAGTGATTTCCCTCATTGTCCACTCCTACCACTTCTTCCATTCCACCACATTCATAAGCTTTTCTCCATTTTAATTCATGTTTTTAGGTCTCAAAGGAGGTCATGTTCCTTCTTCTGGTCCTCTTATTCCCTCTGCCTCTTCCAGGACCTTGATCCAACTCTGACCCTTCCCCTCCCTTATTGGTCCTTACACCCTAGTCTATAGAGATGTTTAAGTCTATCCCATTAAAAAAAAACGAATAAAACTGCCTTCTTTGACCCTACTTTCATCTCTAATGATTCTCAACCTCCCTCTTCATTTTTCATTCAAACTTCCTAAAAGGGAGGTCTCCAATACCATCTCTTGTTCCTCCTTTCCCATTTACTCCTCAGTCTATTGCTCTTGTTTTCCTGTCCCTGTTATAACCTTATGTCTTTTAAAACTAGAATTATCTATAGAAAATTCTAATATGATTATGTCACTTCCCAACTTAGTGCTTTAATGTTTTTCTATTGTCAACAGGACAAAGTCCAAGCTTCATGTATACCTTACTGCTGTTTCTTTCCATGTTTTCATTCATCTGGTTTTCTCAGTCTGGGTTAGCCTTATCTTCCTCTCCACTTGGACTTAACTTCCAGGTGTTGGCTTTTGCAGAGCAACCAATGATGGGTGGGCACCCCTCATCATGCACTCTTCCCCTTGTACTCTGTGCATAACCTTGTTCTGCTTGTGCATTATCTATTGCCTATTTCCTATCCATCATTGAATCCATAACTCCTGAGTGCTTGCTGCACAGCAAATAGTTAATAAAATTATGTTTGAATGAATAAAAGAGAAGGTATATCCTTGAGATCAGCATTGGTATTCTGGTGGCCAGAAAGGCATAACTTCATTTTTAAATCCTTACCTTGACATTCTTTTAAGGATAGAAGTTTCCTGCATGTTTGGTAACCGTGGGTCAATAAATTGAGCCTGATAACTAAGGGTTCAATGGACCAAAGTTCATTTCAAAACTGAGGACCAGATGCTGTGTGTGGGATAACCCTCCTGAGGTGGAGATGCCCTGTAATAGTCCATCTGATTAGCTTGCCAACCTGCTGCTTTATTGCCATTCCATTCAACAGGATCTGCCTGGGCTTGTACTGCTTTCTCTGGCAAATGGTATCATAAAAAAGATTTTGATACAGCATGACTATTTTTATAGCTGTTTTATTTGGCAGCCATATACGTGATCACAGGAAAATAGACGATTTATCAAAATGAATGAGATAAATATCATGGTATAGAGGAAATAAGGTCAAGATAAAACCTTTGGCTAAACTGAAAGTCTTATTTATTACGTATCTCATAGGTCTCTTCTGGTGAGTCTGAAGCCAAACCTCTGGTCTTCACATTTGTCCCCACTGTCAGAAGACTACCAACCCACTCTCAGTTGGCTGACACCTCTAAATTCCTTGTTAAAATTCCCGAGGAACTGAGTGATAAGAATCCAGAAACTGTAAATAGGGTAGGATTCTTTATATTCTTTCTTTCTTTCTAACAATTATATTAAATTGTCTATAATAGTAACTTGGAAATTTGTATGAATGCTTATTTCCTCTGCTTAAAGTGAGATGATTGTGAAATCTAAGGTTGATTTAAAATAGAATTATGCAATAGAAGCCTAAATGTTATTAAAGTCTATGTTCTTCTAGTGTATTATTCTCAACCTTTTTGAGTTGGTGACCTCTTTGTTATTTGCGTGATACATTCTTTCTCCTGTTCATCCCTTCCTCTAAATGATTCTTAAAATAATAAAGATGGACTTCACAAAAGTTTAAATTTAATCTCAAAAGAAAATACAAGCTAAACAATGAGGTGTTGTTTTACATGTAATAAATTAGCGATGTTAAAAAAATGTAATACACAATGTTGGGCAGCTGTGGAGATATTGGCACACTCAGTCTTTACTGCTAGTACATTGTTTTGCTGCTAGTAAATTTATACAATTTCAGTGGAAGACCCTTATCCACTGTCATGAAACTGTTCATAAAGTTTCTTTGAACTCTGTCCCAAGGAAATAGTACCAAAGAAAAACAATATTGTATATGAAAATAATTAGAGGAAAATAAAAACAACCTAATGTCTAACAAGCAGAGAAAAGTTAAGGATTTGATAATACATCCCTTGACAGAGTTATAATTCGGGTGATTATGTAATTCCATGGAAAATATTAGCCTTATTATATTAACCAATAAAGTAAGCTATATAATTGTATTTATACCCTGATTATAGATAATAAACAATTATCTAAAATGACACCGGGCCCGGCTAGATAGCTCAGTGGATAAAGAGCTCGCTGGGAAACCACATGGGAGGCCCTGGGTTCGGTTCCCGGGGACCTCTCCTAGCGGGCAGACCGCCTTGAGAATGGCAAGCCGCCATGGGCGGGCCGGAGCCGCCGTGGGCAGGGCAAAAAGCTGCCAC
>PVKH010008290.1:0-19598 GCA_004027955.1 Chaetophractus vellerosus | reverse complement strand
AAAAAAAAATGACCAGTGTAGCTAGGGGACAGAAAATGTTCATTGAGAACCAAAGCACAGCACTACTGTATGTAGTGTCTACTGTATGTATAATTGTCTCTTGACTTTCCTCAAGCAATTCCTCCAACTCCAAAATGCCACTTGGTTTGAAAGGCAGAGCTTACTTATTGTCTTCAACTAGTCAACCTCATGTGTCACACTTGTCTGCCATCCTATGCCCTGTCCTCTCCACTGCCTCATCCTTTCTTCAGCCAGCATGATTTACTTCCATTTCCAGTCCCTGTAGGAGTAAAGCTATTTTCTTTCAGGGCCTCAGGTTTAAGCCTGCTGACCTCTGGCAGGAGCGTCTATTGGCAGAGTTGTCTCATAGCACCACAGCTCTCATCTACCTAGAATCTGCCCAGAGAATACAGTTTTTCCATTCCTGCTGGGGCCTTAGTCTCTTCCTAGGTTGTCTCTCATACCTTGGCCTAATGCTTCCTGCATTTTCAGTACCTGACTCCTCAGTGTCTGCTCGCCTTTCCCTCTCTTCCTTTGCTCACCCAAGATGACCTATAAGCGTTTTGCAGCTTCCCTCTGACGCATCATCAGGCCATCTGGATGATGTTTCTTTGGCAATTCTTTAAAGTGTGCCTTTTCCAGAAGCACCCTTTTGTGAAGCATGCATCGGCACCCACGTCAATTTTTGTAAACTTTATCTCGGTAATTTTATAAAATTTCAGATTTACAAAACAAGTGTGTGTGTGTTAAAGGTAATCCTTTTAGGCCTGGAAATTTTCCTCATAGACTTCTATAACCACCCTTTAGATTCATTCATCAAACGTTTGTTGAGAGCTCTCTGGGTGCCAGACCTGCTCTAGTAGAAAGCGCCAATGGTGGACAAGACAGATAGGGTCTTTACTTTTACAAGGCTACCAGGTTTAATAGGGGTGAGGGTGGGGAATCAGATAATAAAGAATAGATAAGCAAAGCATTTATAGACTCAGAATGGTGCTATGAAGGGGCCCGGCTAGATAGCTCAGTGGATAAAGAGCTCGCTGGGAAACCACATTGGAGGCCCTGGGTTCGGGTCCCGGGGACCTCTCCTAGCGAGCAGACCGCCTTGAGAATTGCAAGCCGCCATGGGCGGGCCGGAGCCGCCACGGGCAGGGCAGGTCGCCCGCGCGAATGGAGCGCAGCCAGCCACCGGCGAACTGAAAACGCCAGCCGTGACGGAGGCAGGGGCCGCCCACGGGCGGGGAGGGCCGCGCCTGCGCAGTGACCAAGTCTCGGCGCGTCGCCGCAGCGGGGGGGAAGGGGAGATGTGTAGTAAAATAAAAAAATCTTAAAAAAAAAAAAAAAAAAAGAATGGTGCTATGAAGGAAATAAGAAGGTCCCTAGTAGAGGACAGCAACCACTGTTTAACATAGATGCTGCCCCACAGTTCAACTCTCTTTCTGAAGGGTAACGGAGGGCTACTAAAGTTTCTAATGCAACAGCACCTCATGTTCTGTGCCTTTTCCTACCTTATGTCCTATCAAACAAACTGTGTCTCCCTTTTTCCACTTCCCTCTGAATCCTGCCTTATATCTGGTGTTAATAAGTGTTAACTGGCAAAAAGAATGTGACAAAAATGATCTTTCACAAATTGGAACTGACAGTCTCTGTAGGTTGCTCTTTCTTTTTCTCTGTTGTACTTTTCCTCTTGTAATTAGGTACCTTATTGACCCTACAATGTCTGATAAATCATTGGCTCCATCTCCTTCACCATCTGTACTCCTTAGCTATAAAACACAAGAGGAAGCTTGTTCTCTCCTGCTAATTAATTGTTCAGGAACTGTGTGCTGCCTCCAAACATTTATTCTTCACCTGATTGTGCCATGTTTTTGGGCTTAGACCCCACCCCAGAAACCTCAAGTATTCAGCTAAGGTAAAAATGGATATGTGGATATTGCTCTGAGCAGACACAGCTCTGAGAATGTGGCTGGACCCCAGTTAGCCTTCCTGTCTTTAGAAGCTGCATATTTTCTAGTTGCTTTATTATTCTTGGCAAAGTGACCTGATCGTGCTAAAGGAATTAGCCGATGCCTGGACTGAGTCTCAGCTAAGGAGCTGCCGCCTCCCACTCCTCTGCCTCTACTGTCTGATTATTGTCAAGGTTTTGTCCAGTCTAAGAAAGATGGATGAAGCTACACAGAGGTAACTGTGGTAAAGAAGGAGGCCCAATCAAAAGGAACAGGGGACCAGCCCAGAATTTTTTTCTTGGAAGTAGTAACCTGAGATCTATAAGGGAAGAGTTTGGAGAGTAAATATGAATCTCTCCTATATAAACAAAAACATGGGGCCGGCTGTATAGCTCAGTGGATAGGGCGCCAGTACACCACATGGGAGGCCCCAGGTTCGGTTTCTGGGGACCACTCCGAGAAGGCAAAGCCGCCGTGGGCAGGGCAGAGCCGCCGTGGGCGGGACAGAGCCGCCGTGGGCGGGGCAGAGCTGCCGCCACGGGCAGAGCGAGCCGCCTGCGAACGGAGCAAAAAGCCACCCGGGAACGGAAGCAGACCTGCCCACAAGCGAGTCAAAGCTGCCTGCACTGTGGGCTGACTCAGTGCGTCGCTGCAGCGGGGGGGAGACAAAAACAGACATAGAAGAACACAAAAAATTAACGCAAGAGCAAGCAGAAAGGGGAGGGATATGTAACAAAAAAAAAAACAAAAACAAAAACATGACATTAAATAGAGAGCAAAGAAACCACTGGGGAAAACCAGAGAGAGAGAGAGAGAACAAGAGCTATTAGAAGGGTGCTTTGGTACACTAGCTTGAGCCTGGGAAAAAGGAGGGAATTTAGCAGTATGAGAGAGAGAGAGAATAGTGATTTGCACAATGCACCTATTATTGGCTGTTACCTTATGTAGATGGAGATTTGCAAGACTCACTGTTCATCCAAGGGTCTGCAGAAAAACCAGTTCAATTGGAGGGTCCTCAGGGCAAAGACCTCCTTACTCTTCTTTATCTTCCTCCCTTGCCCTCTAGACTACTTCAGGGCTACACACCTGGTAGATACCCAAGAACTATGCGTTGACTGCCGAAGACTGGCCTGGTAATTCCTAGGTCTTCCATGTCTTCATCCCCGCCAACATCGTGTGATGGCTGTTCTTGCTTTTCTCAAGTAGGTTCTGCTGCCTTCCTGATGTTTTTTAGTCTCTCTATCTGAGGTTCAAGTTGAAAAGCTACAACTCCTTCTGGTGTGTGATACCTGATAGATGAAAAAACAACACCACCACCTATTCTGAGTTACCCTGAGGAAGTGGTCTGTGCTGGACTTGTCCCAGGCTTGGGCAGTTCTTGGGAGTTTTGCCTGAAGCATGGTCTCACCCCTGCCTTCTGAGGCCAGCAGCCTGACCCTTGTATCAAAAGTTCCCTGACCTCGTGCTAATGCTGCAGAAATCCATGAAGCAACAGCAAATAAATCCACGGGATTTGAGGACAGCCAGAAGTGTGTTCATGCCTGTCTCCTTTTAATGGGACTGGACTGAACGGGAGAAAAATGGCTTGGGTTTTAGCTATCAGAGCTCCAGGCTTTAATCCTTTGAGAAGGGAGAGCAGAGGCAACTAATATTTTTGGAGCACCTACCATGTGCCATACACACTGTTAGGGCAGCATCTTAAGCCGCACAACTGTAAATGCTAAGCAGCACCCTTCTCCACGTGGAAAAATGGAGGCCCGGAAAGGTTATGTCTTTGGCTGACAGGCACAGGAAGTAGTGATGGAATGTGCTGGAATTGGAACCCGGGTCTGTATGCCTCTAAACCCCATATTCTTCCCTTTACCAGAAACATTATGGTGGCGAATTTAGGCTGTGCTTTTGCAGGGTTGTGGGAGGTTGGATGGGGGACCTGGGGCCATCATCTTTAGTTCGACTTCAGACCTGTATTGAAGTAGGCAGCTTGCTTTAGCCTGAGTGACTTCAGCTGCCTCAGCAAGAAAGCCAGCGCAGGAGCCTTCCCACCCCTCAGGGACGGTGGAAGGAACGCTCAATTGGGAGCATCACAGAAATCCCGCCAGAAAAGTTCTAGGACATTTAGGCAGAGCAATGCAAACAGCTTTCTTTCTTTCTTTCTTTCTTTCTTTCTTTCTTTCTTTCTTTCTTTCTTTCTTTCTTTCTTTCCTTTCTTTCCTTTCTTTCCTTTCTTTCCTTTCTTTCCTTTCTTTCCTTTCTTTCCTTTCTTTCCTTTCTTTCTTTCATTTTTGGTATTTCATTCTGAATATTTACCTTCACACAGGCATTCTTCATCAAATTATCTATTGGTTATTATGTGACATGCACTAAGTTAGATTCTGGGGATTTGGAGGAGAACAAAACTAGACAGGGTCTGTGACAGTTTGAGATTATTTTATGAATCCCAAAAAGAGAAAGGTTATGTTTGTAAACTAATCTATCCCGCTGGGTGTGATACCCTTTGATTGAGTTAAATCCAGCTGAGGTGTCTTTGACTAGATTATCTGTTAAAATTAGGGCATTTGATTGGACTACGTCAGTGGGTGTGACTCAGATTGAGTCTCCACACCCTTGCTGGGTCTGATATAAATGGACAGTCACATAGACAGACACAAGGAAGAGAGAGCTGTCATTTTTTTTTAAAGATTTATTTATTTTTTATTTATTACATATCCCCCCCCTTTCTGCTTGTTCTTACTGTGTTCATCTTTGCGTTCTTCTGTGTCTGCTTGTCTCCCCCAGCTGCGGCGACCCGCCAAGTCAGCTCACCGTGCAGCGGCCTGCCTGCTCGCGGTGGCTTGCCCTGCTCGCGGGGGCTTGTCCTGCTCGTGGCGGCTTGTCCTGCTCGTGGCGGCTTGCCCTGCCCGTGGTGGCTTTCCCCTGCCCGCGGGGACTTGCCTTCTCAAGGCGGTCTGCCCGCTCAAGGAGGCCCCAGGAACCGAACCCGGGGCCTCCTATGTGGTAAACCGGTGCCCTACCAATTGGGCTACAGCTGGCCCCGAGAGCTGTCATTTTTGATCCGGCCATGTGACAAAAAGAAGGCGCCAACAGCTGAGGCCCTGGGGAGAGATGAGTCATTTTGCCTGATAGCTTACAGCTAGATTGGGAAGAACAGCCAAGGCTGATATAGAAGTCCTGGAAAAAAACAAGCCTTTATGCCAGGAGAGGGAGGGACCCGGAGGAAGCCAGGAGGGGAAGGAGAAACCTCACAGAGATCCGTGCCATCTTGCTTCACCATGTGGCAACACACGGGAATCAACAATAACTGACTTTGGTAAGAAAGCATCCCTGTCAATGCCCTGGTTTGGCGCTGGGACTGTAAATACCCTTTACAGTCCAAATCTTTACAGCCAACAGATTTCTGGTACTTTGCATACCCCACCCCCCTTGCAGACTAGAGGGTCCCCTACCTTCTTGAAGCTTATAATCTAATAGGAAAACAGAAAAGAAGCAAGTGAACAAATAACTGTGTAATTCAAACCATGGCTAATGGCCAGGAAAGAGAATAACATGGCCCTGTGCTTGCACATGTACCGAAAATCCCTGCAACGTTCCATAGAAATCAGTGGCCATGAGTCCCTCTGGGGGAAGGACTAGGGGGCAGAGTATGGGAGGAGGTAATACTTTTCACTGTGCCCTTCTCTACTCTTTGAATATCTTTTTACCATAATTATTATTACTTTTATAATTTAAAAATACTAGTTATAGAGAAAATCTGGTATTTAAGAAGTCTCAGTAAGATTTGCTTTTCTTCACTGTCTGCAAAGAGCTGTGAAAAGGTTCATACAATCCCACGTTAGTATGGATATATTTGTGGAGTTAAAGGAAAGCCGAGAGTATCTCTATGTCCATTTGGGAGGAAGTGGGAAGAGGCTGAGCAGATTTAGCTGTACTCCTGAGTCCAGGCCTCCACGGAGCAGCCCTCACCTCCACGGGAATCCAGCTGGATCACTGACTTTTGAACCCCAAGAGAGATAAGCCCACCTGGCTTAGAGACTGCCATGGAGTTATCACAGTCAATCTGGTTACCCTTGAGAAATGGCAGCCAATAGATTTCTTTTAATTAAAGAGGTAGTATCAAGATGACTAAAATCTATGATTCATGGGGTACTAAACTTGCAGAAATCAAAATGAGGCAAGGGAAGAATAGAAAAGCTGTAAAACTGGACGAAAAATAAAAGGTGGCCCATTAACAAGAGTCAGTGGTGATAAAACTCACAAAACAGGAATATTAGAAGTGGAAGAAGGATTGAATTAGCAGATAGCTGCAAAAGGAGAGGTGGCAAATAGGCTTTTCTCATCATTAAATTGGGAACCACAGGATTTTTTTTAAGCCAGTAATTGTAACAGGGACACATTTTCTTTTCCTGTCGTTAGAAAAGGGGTAGGAGGTGGTATGAAATAAAATGGTTTCACTAGCTGAAAACCACATCAGAGGGGACAATGTCTGTGTCGTCCAAAGTGTCATGGCCCAGAGGGACAAAATGGTATTATCAGTCCTTGTATCTCTATAGTTCTTTTCTCATAGGAGGGAAAAGCAACTTCTTGGAACTTCTAGAGAAAATAGCTGGCATTTTATTCTCTTTCTCATCTTTTTCTCCTTTTCATTTGGGCCTGAACTTTAAGATTTCCAAGTTGTAACTAGATTGCCAGAGCTACTGACCTTCTGAACATCTCTGCTGCTGGAAATGGGTTGATGTCCCAGACTTGAAAGCTTCTCCTTTATAAAATGGGAATAACCAAGAAAATGCATTGCTGTTCCAATTGTTTCATTTTCCCAGTGTAATTATTTGAAAATGGATTTGTTTATAATTTAGAACCTTATGTGCCTACCATTTGAACCTTATGTGCCTACCATTGAATATTCCTTATTCAAATGCATGTCTTATTGTTATTGTTGTTGTTGTTATTTAGAAGTAGTAGTATCTTGTGATGGTTTTAAGCTATATGGACTCCAGAAAAGTATGTTCTTAAAGTTAAGCCATTCCTGTGGCTGTGGACCCATTGTAAGTAGGATTTTTGGTGAGTAGGATCTTAAGTTAAGATATGACCCACCTCTTTCAGGATGGTTCTTAATCCTCTTACTGGAGTCCTTTAGAAATGGAGGAATAAAAAGCTACAGGTGCAGAAAAAAAGCCTCATAGACAGAAGGAGGTCCTGGAGGCTGAAGGCTGGACTCAGTAGAGCACAGAGGCACCAAGAGAGGATTTTTGTGCAAGGGATGGATTGAAGGCATGCTCTCAGGTGAAACCTGAAAGGTAGTGGGGGAAGCTGGATAGGACAAAGGGCCCCCAAGAGGCTTGGCCCACAGAGCAGCTCAAAGCTGAAGAGACTTGGAGGATAGGAGAGAGAGGAGTGGATGGGCACTTTGCCCTGCCATGTGTTTTGATTGCGCCCAGCTGCAAGTTGGTGAGACAGCATCTCTTGAAGATGTCTTGATTTGGACACTTTCATGGCCTCAGCAATGTAAGCTTTTCATCTAATAAATTCCCATTATAAAAGCCAACATGCTTCTGGTATATTGCCATGGCAGCCTTTAGCAAACTAAAAGATAGCTGTAGTCATAGTTTCAGTAGAATAAGAAGGCTTTCAATTTAAATTTGGTATGTTTGACTAGCGTCGTCCTTTTGCAAATAAAACTAACAGTCATAGCTATACTTAGGTGACTAACTGTCCTGTTTTGCTAGGGCCTTAAGAGTTTCCTGGGACAGGGGACTTTCAGTTTTAAAACAGGGACAGTCCTGGGCAAGCTGGGAGAACATGGTCACCCTATTAGTACTGTGCTAACAGACATACTTAATCGTCTCAAAAAACTTAAGAAACAGGCATTAGTTCTTCCATTTTTCAGGTAGAGGAACTATGGCTCAGAGGTTAAAGGAGCAAAGTTAGAGCTAGCAGCAAAGTCTGTGCTAAATCTAGGTCTGTCTGGCTCTAAATCTTGTGCTCTGAACATCTCCATTGATCTCCATCGTGAAGTCTTATGATATACAGATGTAAGAAATTGCCCCATTTTAATTGGGAGCAAACCATATATATTCTGTGACTATTATAAGACTATTTTAGAACCTTTGACTACATCCAAGTACCTGAATTTTTGCTTAGATTTTTTTTTTTTTTAGGTACCAGGGCTAAGGATTGAACCCAGGACCTCATATGTAGGAGGCCGGTGCTCAGACACTGAGCCACATCATATTCCCTTAGTTGTTTTTTCATTTGTTTTGCTTGTTCTTGTTTTTGTTTTTCAGGATGCACCAGGAACTGAACCCAGGACCTCCCATACGGGAGGCGGGTGCTCAACGGTTTGCCTGCTTAGATTTTTAAAGCTAGAAATGCAGGCTGAAATATAGAGCAGAACATTTTCTGTGCATAATATTTAGCGAACTTTTTTTTTAAGATTTATTTTTATTTATTTATATATCCCCCCCCCTCCCTTGCTGCTTGTTCTAGCTGTGTTCATTTACTTTGCGTTTTTCTGTGTCTGCTTGTCTCCCCCTGCTGTGGCATCCCGCTGAGTCAGTTCACCACGCGGCGGCTTCCCTGCTCGCGGCAGCTTGCCTTCTCAAGGAGGCCCCAGGAACTGAACCCGGGGCCTCCCATGTGGTAAACCAGAGCCCTACCAATTGAGCCACAGCTGGTTCCCTATTTAGCAAACTTTTGGACCATCTTGCCGATAACCCTAAATAAAAGCAGTTGTGCAGTTCAGAAGGTTTACATTTGTGTTCTGAAAAGCTCTTTGACTTCCCACCAATTCGAAGGGAATGTTGCCAGTGTGGCTCATTTCAAATGAGGCCTCTCTGTCTCTATTGCAGACCCCACTCCTCAAAACTTTGGAAGTCAGATGGAATTGGTCTGATAATTGCCACACTCTTCTTCAAGAATCAGAATCGGTGCCTACTCTTTCTTTGCAATTTTTCTTGCGATTAGCAGGTGTGAGGTGGTCCAAAGTGAAACAGGAAGATACAGTTAACTACTGTTAGTAGGAAAGCTTTCGAGGCTTTTACAGGAGGAGTCATAGGATAGGCAACTAGAGATGTCTAGTTTGAGGTTGTGGGACTTCATGAATTCTCTGCTTTGGGGGAAAATAAACACAAAAAAACATAAACGCCACTCCTAGCCCTCAGGTTTGCTAGAGCTCAATGTAAGACCTAACCCTAAACAGTATTGATTACTGGTTGTTAAAGCAATGGTACATTTCTTTGACAAATGCAAAATACTTATTCATTCTTTCATCCATTTATTCACCCAATAAATCGAGGGCCTACTGTGTCTCGAAACTGTGCTGGGCGGTAGGTTCTTAAAGAGGAGGCAATGAAGTCAGCTCATGAAATCAGTGGGTAAGGCCAAAATTGCATATAATCAAAATTATCCTTAAACATCCCTCAAATCATCCCTAAAGTATTGTGTTAGATCACATCCCCAAGGAGCAGAGCCGGAGAAGAGGATTTTTGTGTAAATGTTAGACTGAAGGCATGCTCCCAGGAGAAAACTGAAAGTTAGTGGAGGAAGCGGGATAGGACAAGGACCAAGTTCAGCAGATATGAGGGCTCAGCTGAGCTCACGGGGAGCTCTGGGGCATGAATGGCATCTAGACTTGTCCCCTCTTGAGGCAAAAGGGCCAGCCTTTTGCATCCCTCAACAGTCATGGGCTGCAGGCTGCCTCTGGGGGTAGGGTGTGACCTCCATGGTATTCCTGGGGGAGGTGCTTCCAATCAGATGAGGGCAATTCTCAGAAAAAGGGTGCTTTCATGAGGAGATGGCAGGGGATGATTGTACCAGCCGTGTACAGGGAAATTGGGAGAGGCAGCATCGCCAGCAGCTACTAAAAGTACACAGGATTTGGGTGACACATTCGAAACCAACACATCAGTTATTAATACAACAGAGCAATTAATTTTTCTCCAGGGGTGCAACAGACCACCATCTCTTTGTATGTCCTATAGAGACGTGGCTTCCTTGGGCTCAGGAGCCATGTTGTATGGAGAGGATGCATGCGTCAACCCCAGACTCGTACCCCAGACAGTGAGCGATGCCCCCA
Source organism: Chaetophractus vellerosus (assembly GCA_004027955.1). Lineage (NCBI taxonomy): Eukaryota > Metazoa > Chordata > Mammalia > Cingulata > Chlamyphoridae > Chaetophractus > Chaetophractus vellerosus. Next base: position 9,587 of record PVKH010008290.1, on the reverse strand, counting down.
CAGGATCTGAGACTGGTTGTGTTTTCCAGGAAGCAGACTTTGAGATGCCACTGTAAAGGGTGTTCAATGGGAAGTATCCTTGGTGTCAATATCCGTGGAAGGGAGAGGTGGAAGCAGGACTGGGCTGATGTAGAAGTCGGGCCCCAGGGCAGGCCTGGCAGCAGCCTCAGCCAACCACACGGCGTGGGGAGCTCTGGAGCTCAAATGGCCCATCGGAGTTGTCCTGCTTTGGGTCTTTATGCTCCCGCATCCGGCCAGCCTGGGGAGGGCATGACCTTGGGTGCGGTGGCTCTCTGCAGCTGAGGCGACCCCAAGGGATGCACCACTGGAGGCTGTTTGCTGACTGCACTCCCTGCAGCTGGGAGCAGGCCTTCCTGGCAGGGCGATCGGGCGGCACATTTCATTGTCTGTCCACTGATGGAGCCGACGCACAAGGCCCATGGTACGCTCATGCCAGAGCATACAGTCATGGAGTGGAACGGGTGCAAAATTGCCCCCACTAGTTAAAGTTTTCTTCTTTTTTGGAGGAGTTGGGGGATAGGGGTCTGGCACATATGGTTGAAGAACCTACAGTTTAGTCAGTGTTTAGTATTTAGTAGTAATTCTGGACATTTATCATTGTTTTTATTCTCATTTAGAAGTGGAGATCCTACTTTTTACTTATTATACTTACTAGGTTTTTTTCCTTTTTCCTTTTTATTTAGTGAAAGGTGTGCTCAGTACCTTACATGCATTATCTTACTTAATCCTTACAAGAGCCCTGTGAGGTAAGTACTATTATTATTCCCCATTTTATAGATGAAGAAACTAAGGGTTAGAGAGGTTAGAAAAAACTTGCCCACAGTGAAATTATACAGCCAGGATTTGAACCAAAGTCTGAGTCCAGAGTTCAAACCCTTAACGATTATACTAAAACCAGCTGAAATCTCTCACGTCTTCCCTTTGATAGGCCTTAGCTGATTGATTCATTCATTTGGCAGTGTTTACTGAGCACCTGTTGTGCCAAGCTCTGTGGTTGTTTCGTGTTGGAGATTCAACAAAGAAACCTTGAGAAAGGAAGATATGTGCATGTGCTCTTGTGGGTCACTTTCCCTGGCTCTGTGTGTGTCTTGTGAAAACCTCAAGAGATTAATGCAAATGTACGGACCCTTGGATATTCCTAGTAATTCAGTGCATTGTTCTAAACTCTCTAACAGGCTAAAAGAGATGCTAAGCGGATGTCTGCAAAAGAAGTCACCATTAGTGTTACAGACGGCATCCGACACATGGACAGAAGTCGAAGAATCACAAAGAACTGTGTCAACTAGCAGAGACTTCAGATAGAAGGGCAGATGGACTTCTTTGGTGCCCTCCACAGTCCTGGATCCCGCCAAGGAAACGTGGAGAAGGGGGTGCCTCTTGCTGAACAAGAAAGCTGCTGAGTGCCTTGAGAGACTGTCTTATCTGCCTGCACTGTTGGGTCATCCTCGCCTCCTGTCGATCACGTGAATGCATTGGCACAGTACTCATCTATGTTAATAAGCTGCAGGTGTACAGTTCAGGTTGCCTCTTTGCAACTTGTGTAATGTGGTCTGGTGTAAAAGCAATGCACTAAAGCCACACAAACAGAAAAGTAAGAAGGGTGGATTTCCTGGGTGAAAGATTCACAAGTCATTTCTAAGCTTTTCTGGTCACAACAGTGTGTACTATTTCAGGCAAGTTTACCTTTCATTCTTTCTTTTTAAATTCCACCATCACAAAACTTACCATGTTTACTTATGTTCCGAGTATAGCAGGGAGCTGTGTAAAATGACAGCTTCCCACCAAACTGAGAGAGATACGTCACACCAAAGAAAGACTCAGAGAAGCCCAGCTTGGCGAGCAAAGAGCGTTTAATGGGGCGCTTACGTGGGCCTCACCCTCTTGGAGAGTCCGAGCCTGGTCGTGGCCTAAATCCTCATCCGTGGTGGCAGGCAGAGAGAGAGCGTGGCACTTCTGAGGCTTGAGCTGCACTTGCCACAAAGCAAGAAGGGTCTTTTACATTACGTCTCTACGTGCACAGGGGGAAGGCACATGAGGGGGGAGCATGATTAAAAAGTGCAGAGCTCAAGACAGCTAATCAAGGACTGGACATTCACAGTGTTTCCCACCCAGCAGGGCAGAAGTTACACTTTTACAGTAACGATGTAAAGTGAGCATTTACACTGTTCGTCAGTAAGGCTGTTGCATCTTTCTATTGATACGAAGGTGGTCAAGCAGTTCACGGAATAGATTATTCTTAGAGCTTTCTGGGAGAGAAGTCCAAGCATACTTTATCATTCATGAGCTCACAAACAGTTCTTTCTCAAGGCCTGCTGTGTAACTCTTAAGAAATGAAATGCTTACTAAAAGGCAGAAGAACTGGAAGGGTTGTGGGGGAAAATGCAGAGCCTTTTATGATGCAGCTTAAAAGCTGGCTTTCATTCAGCTCTAAACCCAGAGACATGAGAATCATGAAAGAGGAAAACCTGTTATTCTTGTTTCCTTTGCTCCGTATGAAACAGATTCAGATCCAGTTTCACATGAACTACACCAACACGCACAGTGTCTTCGGGAGGTCTCTAAGTACCTGTGACGCCGTCGCGTCACACCCATTTCTCATATGCCTTCATTGTCCTCCTGGGCTGGCATCCATGTCAGCCTCCAAACCATACAATCCTGGTTGCTGGGGTCAGTGCATCCAATCTAGTGACCCCAGTGATTGCATTTTTCACAGCTTTCCTGTTCCCTTTGGGTTCCTGAGTGTTTTCTTTCTCCATCCAGGTCATTTACAATTGTTTATCAAAGACTGGAAGGAGATGGTGGGATACACAGCCTCTTTTTAGCTTCTTGTGCATAGCCCCAGGATTCTGTCACTTTGGTTTCTAAAAAGCAATGACTTTAGAAAACCACTCCCTGGTTGATATGTATTCATATTGACATGAGGTTGGTGTGCAGTGTGTTAGAAACCAGGTAGCTGACGCAGTAAGAAAAATGCTTCAATAGGAATAATTTTCTAGCATTTCTTTAAACATGTTCCACTGGAAGTAATTTCCTCCCAAGTTTTGTAGCATGATTCTTGAAAGACTGTTAATATGTCTGGGTTTGGGAAAAGTAGGACTAAAGTTGTACCAAACTATACCAATAAACTCCATGTTTAGCTGAATTAGGCAGACTGATGGTGTATGTTTATGTAACATGGTCAGAGAATTGATATAAGCAGGTGATAATTCAGATACTCATCCCCCTCACCTGCCAACTCTTTGTTAGTCCTTAAACACAAGCAGATAGTCTCATTCATTCATTCATTCATTCACTCATTCTTCTTTGGTAGATTGTATGGTTATTTATTAGACATTAAATGCCAAGCCTGCCGGGTACTGTGCAGACGTTGAGGGAATTAGACTCTGGCCAGTCGTGATTGTTTGTCTTGAATCTTAACACGAAATAACTTGAGTCCGACTGAGACCCTAAGGCAGGGGTTCTTAACCATTTTTGTTCCATGGACCCCTTACTAAGTCCACATAATACTATGTGTTATTTACTAAATACATCACACCCGCACCAACACGTTCCCACAAGAATAATGTTTTTCTGAATTTCAATTCAAGCTCACAGACCCCTGGTTAAGAACCCCTGCCCTAAGGGATAGTCTGTGTTGTGAATTGCTCACCAATGAAATCATACTTTTGTATTCAGGGTAGGTTTGTGTCTTCAATTCTAGATCTGAGTGTTCTCCTAATCACTGTACAAACCTTTAACATACACAAAACTATAGTTTCCCCAAACTTCTATCATTTTGTGATTCTTTGAGAAAGGGCTTTTAGGGAACCTTATATTCTGAAAAACTAAAAAATAATTAAAATAAAATAAAAGCCTGTGATTCATATGTCTCCACTGGCATTACTCAGCAGGAGTCCCCACCTGCCAAAGACTGGCAATGGTCCTGCAAGTTTGAAGGCTCATTCTTCCAGGGCATGTGTAGTGTGTTTGTGTAAGAAATTCCTTTATCAATAACTGTGCTCTCGGCCACAGGCTAAGCCTAGTTTCTCTTTACAACTTTGTTTTTGCATCTGTTAACCGCTGCACATCGTTTGGAATTTATCAACTTGAGAAGCTGTCTCTGCTTTATATAGAAAGAGTTTTTCACTTCTTGGGGAGCAGGGAATGAAGGGGATATGATCTGTCCCTCCACAAAAATCTGGATTTCACTGGGATGGTGACTGGAAGTTTAACCATGATCCTGAATATTCATCTGGCAATTTTTTCATATGTGTATGATACAGGAACTGATTCTTACTATCACGTTAGGATAACACTTTCCACTGCAGAACTCCAATATTCAGCCTCCCTTTCTTCCTAAGCTGGGCTCATGTCCATTGTGAATAAATACTACACTTGCCAACCTCCCTTGCAGCTAGGTGCAGCTACATGATTAAGTTCTGCTCAATGAAATGAAACGGTAGTGAGATATAGACGCTTCCATGAAATCTCCTTATAAAAGAACAGTCAGCCCCTTTCTTCCCCCTTTTTCCTTCCAGCTGCTCTGAATGAGGAGGTAATGGCTGGAGCTGGAGCAGTCCACTGGGTCATGAGGCAACCTTGGGAATGAAAGCCATGCCAAGCAGAGCAACAAGTTAGAAAAAAACCTGGGTCCGTGATTCCGTTTACGCCCCGTGAGCCCTGGACTGCACACCACTAGACCTCTTTTATGTGAGAGGGAACTGCACTTCTACCTCATTTAAGTTGCTGCTTTTGGGTCATTACAACCAAACCTAATCCTAATTAATATACAAACTTTCCAGCTTCTTTTGGAAAAATTGGAATATCTGGTACCTCTGGGCCCTCACCGCCACTTGGCAACCATTGGCTGGAGCTGGGGAGCCCCAGATGTGACCATCCCCAGCTCTCATCTGTGCCTTACACACCACAGCTTCCTCATTCGTGTTACCTGCCTAGCCCCTGAGACATTCAAGTTTGCAATCTCTCCTCTAAACTGTGTTCCAAATATATTGTTTCCATCTCCTTTTCAGGAGTCATCAACAAAAAGAAAGTCCTTTTACCCCCTCCCACCAATCTGGGAAGTAGCTGATCTCAGAATTTTCTAAATAGCCAGATTACAACTATGACTTAATATTTTTTTTTATTATATATATATATATATTTTAGGATACATTGATTACATAAATGTTACACAGAAATTTTAGGAGTACCCATATGCCACATCTCCCACACCTCCCACAACCTCCCACATATATATCCTTCATCAGTATGGCACAACGCCTGTAATAGATATACACATTTTGGGGCTTTGCCACCAAGCATGGACCACAGTTCAGACTGTAGACCACCCTCTCTCCCATACAGTTCTGCATGATACATGATGATATAAAATGGCCTATATCCTCCTTTGCAACATCACCCAGGACAATTCCCAAGTCCCAAAAAAAACCCCGGTATTACAATTGCCCTTCCCTCTCCCTGCCCCCAAAGCGTCCAGTGGCCCCTGGCTCCACATAATTTTGTAATTTCTTCCATTGCATGAATCACAACAAGTCTATAACAGAACACCAACAAGTCCATTCTAGTCCATAGTTCTTCCCCCAATCCCGAGGAGTCTGAGATGGTGATGTCCCCTCCACCACCAAGTGGGGGGGGGCTTATATCCCGTGGATACGATGGAAGCGTTGTCCTGCCTGCAGCTGCAGGCTCTCTCCATTTCCCAGGATAGCCTTCGTCCATCATCATCTCCCCACTAGGTGTCCTGGGTGAGTCCATTGAGTTGCAGAGTAGGGGTTGCAGGTCCACAGAGTCTCTGGACCCAGTTGGCACATGGACAGTCCATAGGCTTTGGTCTCTGGAAGTACACCTAAAACTCTGGCATCAAATATAGGTTTGAATAGAAGAGACCGATAGACCATGAGCAGTGAAGACATATTTCGGTCAGTCTCTGTCACTCTCAGGAGCAAGGGTTCCAAATTAGGGCCCACTGGTAAGGAACCAAACTCTGGGACTATCTGCCCTGACATAGGACCTGGATATCTCCAAAGCCCACAGAAGGGCCTCTGTGTGGGGTGATATCCATATTGGAAGCCTAGGAGGTCCTACTGGGGTGTGCATAAGTGTTACCTCTGGGTTGACCTCCCGACTCACTTTGAAGTATGACTTAATATTTAAAAGTATGCATTCACTCAATATTCATTTATTGAAAATCTCCAATATGTCAGAAACTGGGAGACAGTGAGGAATAAAACATCCTGTTCCCTGCCCTTGTGGACCTGGCATTCTAGTGGAGGAAACAGACAATAGACAATAAAGAAAAAGATTTTCATGATGACTTAAGATGGTGATAAATGTTGGAGGAATGTTAACAGGAGAATGAACCTGAGGGAGGCAGGAATGGAAGCAGGAGATCATTTATGGGAGGCTATTGCAGGAGCTTCAGGGAGAGATGTTAGTGGTGAGGAATAGAGTAGGGGTGGTAAAGATGGATAAAAGTGGATGGATGCTGAATACATTTTGGAAGCAGAAACAATAGGACTTGCTGATGGATTGGGCAAGTGGAAGAGTGAGAGAATTGCCCACAGAGCATTACTGCTCTTGAGAAGGTGAGAAGACAGGAGATCCAGGACACAAGTAACAACAGTAAAACTGAAAACTTCTGTATGACAAATACTCATATAAAGAAAGTTTAAAGACAAGTGATAGTCTATGAGGAGACATTTGCAAGACATGTATCAAAGAGTTACTGTACTAATATTTTTTAAACCCTGCAATTTAATAAGAAAAAGACAAACAACCCAAGAGAAAATAGAGTAAAGAATGTGAACAGGCGAGAGGAAAATTTGAATGGCCAATAAGACAAAAAGAATACTCAATATCACCAGTAATCAGGCAAATGCAAATTAAAACAGTGATGCCACTTTTCACCTGATCAGCAAAAATTAAAAAATTGATAATAGTGTTGAGAAGGATGTGGGAAAGAGGGACTCTCAAACTCTGCTGGTTGAAATGAAGATACCAATTCATATGGAAAATTTATTAAAATTTAAAATGTATACATCCTTTGACTCAACAATTCCATTTTTTGATATATACCCTAGAAAAACAGTTGCACATTCTTACAAGGTAGATATTTGTGGGACAGTGCTCAGACATTTAGAACGTCAAGGAATCAGAATGAATGAGGTCAGCACAAGTTACTGATTGAGGGGGACAATACTATTGCAGGCACTACCTGTAGCCCTCTACCTTCCATCCCCTGCCATCCTTCAGTGATAACTTCCAAATGTGGCATCTTGGCCTGAGGGCTTTTTCTTGCCACTTCCATGGCAGGGGTACCCGAGGGCATTGAAGCCTTTGCACCCAACCCCAGGCAGTCCTCAGTCAATGACTGATGGGAGCGTCTTCCAGCTTGGGTGGGGTAATGCTGAAATATGTTTTACGCTGGCTCCCACAATTTTCCCAGCTGGATTAAGCACCAGTTTCCTTGCATAGTAGCAGGCTTAATAACACACATTAATTCTCTGATTAATCCCTGGGTAGATGTGTTGTTTTCCATGAATTATTATATTTACTGCCATTATCTTTATAGAGTGTTGTGCTTTGTCAACTGTTTAAACTAGTGATAAACAGCAGAACCTACAATAAACTTGGTAGAGAAAGTAGAGTGTAAGGGTGTAATTCAGGAAGAAGCAAGGCTGGTGGAGTCTTTTTGAAGGGTGGGGGTATTTGAGAATGTTTATAAGCTGAGGGAAGGAACTAGTAAAGGGGAGAGTTCATAGAATGTTCTTTGACAAGTACATAAGGACTGTGCCTTTCCACCAGAGCGTGTATTACTCTTTATCATTTTATTTTAAGCTGTAAATAATTAAGCTGAAAACTGGGCTGGTTGGTGCGAGGAGCAAGTAGGCAAACAAGGGCAGCAGAATAATCATTGTCTACCAACATTGACTTAATGGAACCACGAAAGAGGAGCTAATAATAAAGAAAAAAGAAGGGCTTTAGGAAGAGGGATTGTAGGCACAGGCTTGCTTGGGAGTAGAATTAAACTAGAAAAAAAGAACAGAAATGCCTAAATAAAACCTGACAATTCATAGATTTATTTCTGTTCAGGTTCAGGAACCAGGTCATCTTTATTCATTGTTTCTCAGGTACTGCTATACTTAGAGTGGCTATTTCATTAAAACAGTGTTTTTTATTTTGGCAGTATTCAGTAGATATTTTTAAAAGGAAGGGGAGGAAAGCTGTATAGTTTCCCAGTAAGCAGAGCAATTGTCAACGTATATACCACTTGTTGCATCATCTGATCCCAAGTACTCAACAATGTATACACTGAAGTTTATAGCCCAGGTCCGCTATCCTGAGCCCCTATTCCATATTTCCAAGTGACTGTTGGACACCTTTATCTGGATGCCCTGTCTGGCAGGGGTTTGCTACCTGTTCTCCAAACCTCCTTCTCTTTCCTTTTGGGCACACAACTGGGCTAGATTTCCCAGCTTCCCTTGCAGTGGCTGGATTCTAGCCAATGAAATGTGGGCAGAATTAAAGGAGCCACTTCGAGGCATGGCCCATGGAATCCACCCTGACCACCCTCCACTCTCTCTTCTCATGTCTGCTGGCTGGACGTCAATAACGCAGACAGATCCTGGAAACCACGTATGGAAGATGGCAGAGTGGCCATCATCCTGATTCCCTGAATGATAGTGAGGAGCAGAAACCCACCCCTCACTCGCCCTCCCTGCCACCTCTCGGTTGACAATTTTGTGGCAGGAAATAAATTTCTATTGTGTTAAGCCACTGATATTTGAGAGTTTGTCTGTTATGGTGTCTAGTGTTACCTTAACCAATTCAGAAATTGGTAATTTCAAGTGGCATCTGTCGGTAACAAAAACCTTGTAACAATGTAAGGGCTTGGCTTGGCAGGCAGTGGGTGGTGGAGAACCTGCCATCAGAGGCTAGACTGGGACGTGAAGATTTATATTATGAGGAAGAAAACGTTTAGTGAAACTGTGACCTGCAATAACTTGAAAGGCAGACCAAGTGTTTGTCAAGGCTTTTCAAAAAAGAATAACCTTTTTAACAACACGAAATTTAGGATCTCACAATTTTATTGCGTGATTCATGAATTGGGAAGCATCCCATCCAGAAAATAGAGGGGAGCTCTGCCAAGAGGTAGAAAGGGCCAGTTATATAGAGAGGCTTAGACAATCAACAAGGAAGCAAGCAGTGTAAATTACTCTATTGGCTACGTCAAGATACATATCCTTATTTGGCTAATGCCAAGCCAGAAGGGCCGGCACACACACGCTAAACTGGAGTCAGCAGACTGTGATAGGTTGGCCCAAGGTTTTGGGTTCTGTGGAAGCCCTGCCCTACACAAAACAGGAACTAAGTTAAATTTTGGTTTGCTGATGTGGGGTTTTAGCATGAGTGACTCCATCTTGGGCCCGCATGCATTATTTAACACTTTATAGAAAACAAAATCTTGATATTTCCTGGCTAGGTTTGGCAAGTTATCAGCAGAGGGACGAGCTCAGGCAAGAATTGACTGTTTTGCAAGCGGTAATAAAAAAAAAAAAAATAGAGAG